>CABEGB010000761.1:0-235117 GCA_901521435.1 Crematogaster levior
TTGGTTGGTTCGTTTGTTCACGCATTTTTGTACACTCTTGTGAAACCGTCAATCAAATATATTCTTTTTCAAATACATATAATAGTTACTTCTATTAAAAATTAATCAATTCATTGACTATTTTTCGTTTCTGCCTGCATCAACCTCGAGATTTCTCTTCGTCTCTTGACCGCTTCGCTTTTTCTTCTCGTGTAGTTCTTTACTATTCTCTATCTCTGCACAGCAATTTCTCGGAAAATCTCCCCTCCCCTCATCCGTCACTAAATTGGGCGGTTCTTTATCAATCTAGATCCAACCTAGCTTTTTCGCCTCTGATTCCCTCTCTAAAGCAACGATTCTTGTTTGTTCTGATTTATCTGGTGTTTTCTCCTTTGCTCTTCGAGCTTATTAGAATCTTCTGTATATTAAAGTAATCTTTCTTTCGTAAGACATTCAGTATAGCAGACACAGAATTTCTTTGTGAGTTTCAGTACCATGATGGAATTAATTATGCTAGAGCAAAGGAATGATTAGATCCAAAACATTGCAAAGGCCAGATCACTCAGAAGGGCCTGCACACATGGTCATCGCAATGGTGAGATGAGCTAATGTTGTAAACTCTTCGAGATTCTGGATTATAACATCTCCTCATAAGCTTTTCAGACATTTACAGCCAATGGGTTAAACGACCATATAGGAAAGCTCAGAATTTACGTAGAGACAACCTTGATAAAGTAAAAATAATTGGCTGAATTATTTTTGTAAATTGCTAGAATATAAAAGCAAGTTTGATACTGATATATTTTATATTATATAAGTTTTTATTATGAAGCATGCATGGTATATGTAAAAGAACTTGCAGGTAAGTTTCCTTTTCGTACGCAAAAATTTTTATTATTTTTAAATATTTACCAAGCGCTTACGTTGTCAATGGGATGTGTGCTGCACCACCTGCTGCACCACCAATACGTTATCGAACCCAGCCAAACGAGGACCACCTGGATTAAATTGATAATGATAGGCACGCAACTTGTTGAAAAGCCGCCATATTCAGCATCGCTCATTCCTTTCTGGTGCAGAAAATGTACTGCGCTGAAAATGCACACAATTTTTATCAATTGCATGAAACTGTGGTAGACTTTGTACTAATGTCAAACGAACCATTGTAAATATTTCTGCATAGAAATTGGATGCATTTTTGTTCCACGGTATGTTCATTATTGAATCCTTCGCCTGCTTAAGCCAACACCTCAATTAGCGCGCTTAGAATTTGGGAAAGAAAACTCTTATTATCATAACGATGAACGAGATGTAAAGTATTTTGATTCTTCTCTTCAAAACATGATTATGTCCCATTTCCATGGTGGTCCCACCTACTAATTCCCCATAATAATAATAATATTATATACATAAAATAATATAATGAGCACTTCATGTTTTTCAATTGGTTTTATTGCTATTCAAAGCCACAGTTATTAAATATAGTAAAATATACCTTTTAACATGAAATTGCATATGCACGCTGCTATAACATTATTAAATATACAAAAACCACACGCGATGTCTTCATATGGTGTCCAGGGTGCGGTTTTATGGATATTTAATTGGATTACACTCTATTTCTCTAACACCAACCACCACTGCAAAAGAGAACCGGTGGACATGCAGGCACCTCGACCATGCTCGGTGTGAAGATGATAAAACGAAATTAATTTGAGGCTTCTTTTTGTAATTTTTAAGCTTTTAAAGTCGATAAGTTTTGATATCGC
Organism: Crematogaster levior; assembly: GCA_901521435.1. Classification (NCBI taxonomy): domain Eukaryota; kingdom Metazoa; phylum Arthropoda; class Insecta; order Hymenoptera; family Formicidae; genus Crematogaster; species Crematogaster levior. The sequence goes on from CABEGB010000761.1 coordinate 1,749, forward strand.
TTGCGTGTAGTCCTTCGAATGAACAAAGATAATTCTTCTATCGCTATGCGTTCCTTCCCTTTGTAAGCATGTGAAATTATAATTATTGTTGTTAATATTATAAACATTTTGCCACACAATACATAGTTCTTTCTTCTATAAGATTTTTAGAGAACCATCATTCATATAAGTTGAATTTTCATTAAATTGAAATAAAATAAAAATAGTCTTTAAAATAAAATAGATTATGTTGAACTAAATAATTTATAGAACTATATAGATAATAAAATTAAATTTATATTAAATAAAAGATGCATACATATGTATCGCCATATTCTGTAAGCAATGGCATCGTTGTAAATAACCATGTTTCTGTGATTTTATAAATGCCGGAAATGCGACTTACTTTCTCCCGATGAGAGATAATAGAATGTTGCAACAAAACTTTCGCATCTTTCATCGTAGACGATACGATAATTTCTATGAGGTGCTTTACGCTTGTTACTTCTGCAAAAATAATAAATTTTAATAATAAACATTAAACAATTTTTAATATATATTTTTGTAAACAACTTATATAACCATAATTAGTTCCTTTTACTATAAAATCTTTATCTAATGTAAAACCGTTCGAAATTATTTTTAACAATTTTTGTTTTGATAAGTTTAAAAGCTTTTAATGAAAACATAATAAAAATTTATTATAATATAATAGAATAAATTTAATAAATAAATAAAATGTTAGAATTAATATCAAAGAATCAAAAGTGAACTTTGCAGAAGTATCGCAAGTAGCAAAGTAAAATCATACATTACATACTTATTTAACTATTCTTACGTGATTTGCTTCTCTGGGGAGCAAATTTTAATACTACATTGAAATTACCAATTCGTTCAATTTTTCTAATGGCTCTCCGCAATGTTTCCTTGTTTTGTACAGATACCACTGAGTTTCTGTATTTGTCTAATTTAACTTCTTGTTACCTCTGAAAAAGGAGGAAAACAAGTACAATTTGTAAAATATAGCATTATAATTTATTATAATTTTAAATAATTATAACAGATATGATCAAATAAAATAATTAATGTAATAATAAGGCATAAAACATACTTAACAATGGCTCAAAAATACATGTAATTTATTTCCTATAAAAATATATCACAAATGTATATAATAGAAATTTTTCAATTATACTACAATCAATCATATATGTGTGCAAGTTACTCAACACGTGTGCATAACATTCAAGTAATATATAAATTTGATGTTCGTAGTTGCTTACTGTAATGCAATCGTAATCATTACGCCGATTAGCAATTCTCTCTTATTATTAAAAGTGCGTTACACTATTAATACCGTGCGTGGTCTTGGTATTGATAACACTCCAATATGGTTTATGCGCGCAGATTGCATTCAGATAGTCAAACGCATGTTGCACAAATAAAAGGTTAACAGAGAGTGGAAAGAGAAGATATTTTATTCTTAATATTGGAATAATAAAAATAAATAAATGGTAATAGATATATTAACACCAAATTTAATTCTTTTAATGATGCCATAAGTGTTTTGCAAAGGCTGGCTACGGATCGCCTGAATAAAGTTCTTAAAGTCAATGCTGCACTTTCCGCTAATGATTCGAGTATATACAAATCACCCTAAGCGTGGAAGTTGAATATTGCGTTTAATATTTATATAATATATAATTACAAAGAGATAAACATATTTAAAATATCTCTTAATTTAAAATCACAGCGACTTTTCCATTTGCCAAACTTAATAACGATGATAGTAAATGAATAATATGCTTGAGTACAGCCACATTTCACCCTGTATGTTAATAGTGAAAATATTAATACTCATTAAATGGATTCTAGGACACATTGTACAGATACTTATAACAGAATAAATTATATAAGATAATAAAATAAATTATTATAATTTTAAATATTATTTAAGTGAAATAGGATTTGAAAGAGGATGGTGTTTAAGTTTGAAGTTAATATAATAAAGGCAAGTAATGATAAAATAACATTTCTAATTAATATTAATATATTAGAATAAATATAGATAATATTAATCATATTATTATATATTGCCTCCATATTTATTTTCTTCCTTTTTGCTTTTCACCTTTTTAAATATTTCCTTTTAAATTAATTAAAATTATATAAAATTGTAGTAAAACATATATAAACACAAAAAGAAAAAGTTGCAACACTTTAAAACTTCTTTTTAAATATATATATTAAGTAAAAATGTTGATAAAACAAATACAATGACATTGAGTGCTATGTATAACTATAAAAATTAATAACACAATAAAAATATTATAACCTTTCTTTTCTCATCAACAATGCAGCATCAAACTACAGAAACAAGGATGAGGTTCAAGCAAAACCAAGAAGAAATAAAAATAATAAATATAGTAAATTTACCTCTCTGGACAACCCTAGACAAAACGTATCAGTAACCTGCTGATACTATTATCAAACCTGGTTGAAACTACAATGTTAATACCTCATTAAAAATTAATTTAAATTAATCAATTATTTATTTATATATATTAATAAAAGAGCAGCTACGTACCATAAGCCACAATAAAATTTGTTGGAAGACTGCAATGTAATCTGGCGTTAGTCATGCCAGTTTTATTTAAAGGCATAATAAAGTTGAAACCTTCTCCAAGATCCTCCCCTCGATATAGTGAAAAACTACTTCAAGTTAGCCACAAAATTCGCCATGTTCCATAATGATAGATTGAAAAGTAAAATTACACCGTAATGAAATTTAAAAGTAATTATTATCATCTCAAAGAAGCTAAACAAACCGTTTTGAAATAGAAAAATAATTTGTAAAGAAAAATAAAAAGCATAAATATGTCAGATCATTATAAAACATTTGTTGGTGTCGATTGTCAGGCGATGAACATCCTAATCTACACTAAAACTTATTCGCCGTCCAGAATTAGAGTTTTTCTGCTGTTGAGCTACAGTCTATTATTGAAAAACAATACCGCAGTATTCTTGATTTTCATTGCAGGAGACCAGGTGGTTCAGAAAGAATGCAAATACTTCCATTAAATTATTTTCTTTTCAAAGATAATTATTTCATAATTATTATTATTATTAATGCAAGTAAGCAAGTAATTAAAATATAATCCAAAATTTATTTTAAATTAAATAAAAATAAATTTAAAGGTAAAATTAATCACATAAAATAAATATCAATATTTTGTAAAGATCTTTGGTTGACCTACCTGACAATCAGGAAGCCATGCCATTTTGTAATCTCGGCTTCTTTACAAATATTCTCTTCCAATTAAATTGATCGTCGAACCCATCGGCTAGCAGAGACATACGGTATTCAAAAATAAAATAGGGTCTGAATGTTCTTTTTACATATATTTGAGATATATTTATCAAGCTTTCTTTGATATAGTTGAGAAATTTACGATTTGTGCTAACAAATTTATTGTTAAGCGGAGTTTTTATTGTTACTCAGATTCTTTTTCACTAGAAAAATGTGTAGAATTATATTACATAGTCTGCACATACTGGGTGGATAAAGGACAATCGTATTTGGATGGTAACTCTAAATTGTGAACTACAGAACCGTCCGTCGCTGCCTTCAAAAATATCAATCTGTTTCGACTGTAAAGCTACTTTGTAGTTCGTTCTTCTGGGGTGTGTAATGTCTCGGTTCGGGACAGATCTCGCACTGTTTTAAGCTCCTCACATCTCGCAAAACTCAAGGTAACTGGCTGGACATTCGGGATGTAATTTTGGGATCCAGAGGCAATTGCAGCCCGGGGCCATGACATCAAATACGAGGCCGGTCTCCTTCGCACCAAGCTTTATAGTGCATCAATTGCCCTGACATATATCTGGCACAAAGTGGCAAGTTAAGTTGTGATCTTTATCTGATAGTAAGCTGCTTCACGCTGCTCTTACTAAGGCAGGCCAACAATGCAGCTGATGTAATAAATCTGTCATCAGGATTATCATCAGAATACTGTGTATCACATAGATTTTGATATTTCAAAAACAAACATTAAAAATCTTTTTAATCATTATCTATTATATATTCAAACTTAGATTGACACTTTGGCAAACCTTTAAGATATGCTAATTTTTGCATCAATAAGTCATACATATAAAATATATATAATATTTACAGTTTTTGGATTTCAGACCCCTCTTTGTTTTCTCTTGGTATTCATGAACATGTTTACAGCATTCTTTTTGCACTTGTGACTTTTCTCAATCACTTTTAGTTGCAGTAGCTGCAAGAAAAAGAAATAAAAATGGACTTGTTCCTAATTTTTATTTGAAAAAAATGGTTCTTAAAATCTCCGTCAAGAAATCTGCAATCAAATAACTAAGCTTTCCAATTAGTGTAAGTTGACAAAGATAATTCTAACAGGTGAAGAAAGAGGTGGAATAGACTTGCTAATTTTTGTTGAATAAAACTGTTTTCTCCAGAATCGATTTTTGATCGACGACACTAAGATCTATGACAATAAATGTAAAACTTGTCACAAAGAAGCTATTGGTCAAAGTGCAGATGTGTGGTGAACGTACTATGCCCTTCTATGGATATACAATGTGATAGGTGTATCCCTCCCCAACATGTATTATCATCTTGCATTTAACAATCAGTGATGATAAGACAACTGCGCAGAAAGTTGTTTGTATGATGATAAGAGACCTTACCATTTGTTTAATATTTCTTAGCAGAATTTAGTAAATGTCGAAACGATACATCTTAGATAAACATTGGTTCATCGGAGGTGTAACACAGGTTACATATTTCGATTTTTTTCCTCGAAATCGAATTAACACGGTCTAAGGGTAAAATGTTTTAAATCCATTCGCATCGCTTCGTTTGCACTCCTATTTTCCTTGTTTACGTCCGTCGATATCTCTGTATTTATCTTTGACGGAAGACAGCGGCATATACACTCGATGTCAAGATGGTTGTGATCTTTGACTATATAAATATGGACTGCCAGTAGCTAACTTCACGCCGGTATAAAACTGTATCCAAGATGTGTCGCGCCGTAGATAACCTACGGTTAACGTCGGAATTAATATGTCCACTAGAGTGAGTGAGACATACTGATGATATGTTCTTACTCACACTAATGGACACTGTGTCGTCCGCTGGAAAGCTTATTTATTTATTTTAATTTAAACTTATTTATACATATTGAAAACTTTTCCCATTTTTGCGAAAATCTGAGTTTAGTGGAAAATATACAAAATGAATAAAAAAGTCATTATCTATTTTTTTAAAGCTACAAAATAATAAGAAGAGTTTATTTGTTTTTCATATTACAGTAATAATAAAATTTTAGTTATATAATAAAGAAATAGATATTTGTATAATACAAAGCAAAACTTTTTAAAGTAAAATTATTATATATAAAATATATTAAATTTTATATATAAAAGTATTACATATAAAATGTAGAAAAATTTAAAACCAAAATAGAAATAAAACATTTTGAGTGAATAAAAAGTAATAAAATAAAAACGAAAATAAACAAACATCAAAATGTGAACAATGGAAAATATAAAATCAAAATGCTGAAATACTATAATAATAACTTATATACTAACTTATGTACTAAATATTTAAATCTAAATACAATATTTTTTATTTCTACGTTCATTCTATTATCCTTTAAAAAGAACGGTTTTTGTGCATGTATGTCTTATGAAATCAGCATGTTCTTTCAATGTAAGAATCTTACCTATATAATGTAATTTTACTTTTAAATATTCTAATATAATTAATTTTATTAATTCATATTTGTGATTTTCTAATACATCTAATTGCAAGATATGTGCGTCAAAATTTTTAAAAATTATATCTAAGTTCAAGTTTCTAAACACGTCATTTGCAATTCGTTTATTTATATTTTTAGATTTTAATTTATTTTGTAATTTGTAAATATTGAAAATTTTTTCAGTTATTGAAGTTATAGCATACAAATCTGCTCGTGGGTGTCTTAAAAATCCAAAACTTACACGTTTAATAAAAGTTGAAGTAGCTTCTTCGCATTCGTTTAAAAGATTATAACATGTCAAGCATTTTAATTTTTGTAATATTTTTTTTTCTACAAATCCTGAAATATAAAGGACAGCATGGTTCAATGATTTATTTATGATTGATAACGATAAATCATCTACACTAATTGAGAAATTAATTTCTTTATCATATTCATCATCGTTGTGATCATCACTCATGATCGAAGCAGATATACTTTTTGCCGACGAAACTGTTAAAATCGAAGTGCTATCAAGGGGTATGCAGTTAGCTTCAGCAGAAGATTTAATCTCATTATGATGTAATAATCGTTTATAAGCTGCTGCTAAATGCATACAATTTGGGTTATTGTTAAAACCACCCATTGCTCTGATGCACGAAAAAAATATCTCTATGTGGTCTTGGGACAATTTATACAACAAAATATATTTTAAGTACTCTGTCTCTACATAAGAATAGTACATCTTTTTTAAATTTTTCATATTTAATATAAAGCCGATGAAGCCAGTCTTTATTTTTGAATCAATTATAAGTTGTCCATTCTTTAAACGAATTGTCGAAAAATAACTGGTGGCTTGATCAAAGAATTCAAAAAAATAAAATGCTGCACAATGTACATACAACGTACAACTCTGGTACACTCTTTCAATTAGTTCCTACGTTGACCGTTGGTTTTCTGCGGCGCGACACATCTTGGATTCCGGCGTGAAGTTAGCTACTGGCAGTCCATATTTATATAGTCAAAGGTTGTGATTAAAAGTCTGTTCGTTGTGTCTGTACTGTGGACTTGAAGACGCACATGTAATTGGACGTTGGGGAGAAAGAGAAAGAGAGAGAATAGAAAGAAGAAGTATTCTAATGCTCATTTCCACCAATGCACTTATGTTTTATCTTTTTCTAGTTAAAAAATCAGGAAAAAGATGAAACGTGAATTAAACCGAGATTAGAGTTAATCTACATTGGTGGAAATGGGCATAAGTGTAAAAAAATGCATGGAACACGAACAGACTAAAGGCCTAACCACAATAAAAACACAGGCAAGGTTGCGTTCAGATTCCCCACCCGGGTGCACTATAATACTAGAAGTACTATAGCATACGTGACATATACTGTAACAACTTCTAGTACAATTTCGCAATCCAATAGGAACAGGGAATAGCGATAGCGAATAAAAGCCCACCAATCAGAGGAGCTCTTTAGCTATCGCTATTCCCTGTTTCTATTGCCTGTGTTTTCATTGGGTGCGTTCCGTTTCACGCATATGCGCGCATTTATCTATAGTACACGTTACATATACTATAGATCATGCGCGCATCATGCGTGAAACGGAACGCAGCTATTGTGTTTAGGCCTTTAGTAGCAATTTAACCTATTGGGTATTGTTGCCATGTGTTTACCTCACTTATTTCGTTAAAGTTTAACGTGGTTTGCTCCAGTATTAATAAAAGCAGATAAATAAATCCAGATAAAGACAAAATTTCTTTTCGATGTAAATACTTCCGTTTATAAAATGTTTTGTCAAAAATTACGTGCGACAATCAAATTTAAAAACATTATAGGTTATATTAATGAGTTAAATCATCTTATCGTATCAAAACAATGTACGTAAAATAACGAATAAGTATTCTGTATTTTATACCATATTTGATTATGTTCTTCCTCTTTCTTTCTTTTTTCTGATTGTTTTAGAAAATAAAATTTTTTTTTTTAATCTTTAGAGTATGTATAAACACACTATAGATTAAAAAATTTATAAACACTAAAAATATAAAATTTAATAAAAGAAGCATTATATAGTAATTAAGAAACAAATAATTATTATACGAAGAGGGATTTAATAATATATTGATTACAGCCAACAATAAGTATTTGCAGTGCAGATTGCAACTCTCGGTTAGCAGTTTTTGTACAGAGAAGCTTCCAAAGAGTGCCAATATCTTTGGGGATATTTCGGGCAGGAAATTTGAGCATGTCGCAATGGACGAAGCCGAACAAGAAGAGGAGAAATTTCAGGATACGGAAGTGTGCGTTCCGCGTCGACTGAAGCCAAGCATGGGCCAGTACGCAAAGATGATCAAGTTGCATACATCTAAAAATGATTTGAATTCCGCTTTGAAAGTGCTCGACTTGTTGAAAGAAAACCGCGACAAACCTACAATGTATTTGTATAATCTTCTGTTATACTCACTTGCTAAGCAGGGCGACATCAAGAGATGCTTCAAATTGTACAACAAGGCAAAGAAGCATGGATTGAAGCCAAATGCAGCGACCTACACCAGTTTGTTTAATGCATGTGCTTTAGCTAACAATAAAGCAGTAGCTTTGGAGCATTTGAATAATTTGCGACAGTCGCTTTATGAACAGCAATTTCCATTGAATGAAACACACTACAACGCTATGGTGAAGGCATATAGTTGGCATGGTCACATCGTCGAAGCTTTTCAATTGGCAGATGAGATGAGGGACAGACGTATTCCTATCGGGGAAAGCACGTATAACTCACTGTTCCACGGAGCAATTTCTGACAAGGAGGCTGGTTTGCGTCACGCTCTGATTGTGTGGCATTTAATGCACCTGGAGAATGTCAAACCAACTTTGATGACTTATAATCTTCTCTTGAGAGCGATCAGAGACACCAATTTGGGAAATTTAAAGCCTGATGATGTCCTTCTCTCAGGATTGGATCAGACTAGGATTTCATTGATAGAAGGCGAAAGGCCAGATCTGTTGGCCTCACCGCCTGTTTTGAGCACACTTTTACCACTAGGAAAGGAACAGAATATGCAATGTGATACTGATGCAAGTATACAGAAAAGATCGGTAAATTTGAATGATGTGTTAGTCAATAATCGTCTGATTTTATTCGGTGGTCTAGAAGAATTTCTGAATCGAATGTTTAACAACGATGTTAAACCCACCGCGAAAACTATTACGCTACTTCTGGATTTAATTCCGAACTCCGTACCCGCTGAGAATCTGCTCATAAAGATTGCAGATGAGAAAAATATTGAACTGGATATTGATTTCTTTAATATGCTCATTAAAAGACGAAGCATGCGACTCGATTACAAAGCTGCAAAGGTAAGTGTTAGAGATTTCTGAGCTATTCGAATGTCAGATATGATTTGATAATTTTAGGAAGTCGTAAGCATAGCGGAGAAGAAAAGCCTCTCTCCAAACGTAATGACATTTGGGGTTTTGGCACTTGGTTGTCAAAAATGCAGTGAAGCCAAAGAGTTCCTGGAAGGAATAGAGGCCTTTGGCTATAAACCCAATTCTGTAATTATGGGTACTCTTATCGATACAGCTTGCTATAAAAAAGATTTCGAATATTTGTTGTTTGTAATGAATTATATGATGAGATACAACATAAAACCCACTGAGCAAACCATCAAATGTCTAGAGGAGTTTTCGAAAGGATTATCGAAGATAAAGAAACCGACAGTACGTTAATCAAATTGTTATGCTTCTTCTATGGCTATTATTAGAATTAATTCTTAAATGGAAGATGTATACATTCAAATTTATACATGTATAACATTTTTTTCAGGGAAAATACAGATTTCGAAAACTAAAGCGTTTAGAAGAAAATATGGAGAAATTTGAACAGCAATATCCTAAATGGCAAAAGACGATAAAATAATAATTCATTACGAGATATTATTTCTGTAAAATATAGATTTCCAAGAAAAATTTATATATTGTTGCTGGTATAATTGATATGTCTTGTAAATATACACATGTATGAAATGAAGGAGACAGTCGGTAATAAATTAACGAAGGTACGTAGGACGAATTTCTTGGGTCCAAGGTCGACTTCTAGTACTGCTGCTGATAACACGCGATGGGCACGTTCCACGAATGTTGAGTTTATTGTATCCGGTAGGACCGGTTGGCTGAGCTCCGCAAGTTTCTAGCGCCACAAATTCGTCCACGTGAAGAGATGGTGGCCTTGAGGTATTAGGCGGCCTTGATCGGAAAGGATCGGATCCTCTACCCACCCCTCCGCCGACTGGACCACCTCGTAGGGAATTGGCAAACTGTGTCCGACCTCGCACTGGCGTTACTAAAAAAATAGAAAATTGTTAATCTTTAATCAGAAGCTACATAATTGAATACAAAGAATTAAATATTGTTCATTTTACTTTTAAAAAATATCTTAATATTTTTAGTATGGAGAAATAAGGAGCAAAAATCATCTAATACATTTTTAATGATCTTACCAAATGGCTGTTTCGACTTTGCCATTGGAGAAATTTGTTTTTCTGCTCTGTTTTCCTGTTCTTCATCTTGGGGTTTTGATTGCAGAGGTTGAGTGGTGTCATCAGGAGGTATTTTAGAACATAAGTTTTGCGCCTCTGCTAACAGATTAAAGTCAGCAGGTAATAGTTCAGTGGCGAGTGCTAACAAGTCTACTGTATCTTCGGTTTGTGTCTGATTGGTGAATGAAAACTTTTTGGGTCGAGCTGGGCTATTATTATTCGTACAAAGACATCTTTGTGAGAATTGGTTCAATAGTGCTTCCGGCGTTGGCAACAGAGGCTCTAACATCTCCGGGATAGGTTCTTTCTCTTCTCTCTCTTCAGCAGCTTTTAAAATTTCTGTCAACTCTTCTGCGCGTTTCAATTTCTCTAAGGGATGATCGTTCTTCTCCCAAGATATTAAGAATGCCAATTGCTGTGCGCGCAGATGCAAAGTTCTCGCTTCCGAGTCGGAGGCGATCAAGTTCTCCAAGAAAGTCACGGTCAAATCCACAATAAAATTTGTTTCGGATTCCTCTAAACTGGACACGTGGTCTAGTAACGCGCGCAAGGCGCCGGGATTGTTTTCCAAGCAGCTCTTTACATGATACAGACCATAATTGTGGTTGCTGAGGGACAAGAGAATGTGCAATGTACTTTCTATCACATCCAACGGGAACTTTGTGCTAATTGCTAGGATATCAATTAGAGCCGCGAGGATAGATAAAAGAGGTTCCTTGCTAGGCACTGAATGCGTCAGTTTCTTCTCCAAAGGTTCGTTGTCCTCTTGTACCAAACTGAGGCTGCAGTTACACATAGTTTCGAAGATGCTTAGGATTTCGTATTGTACATTAACATCACTACTACTTTTCAGAGTAGAGCACATCATCTCGATGACCGGCGGATACTTTTGATCGGATTTTACTTGTGCTCTGGACGCCGGACTGGTCAAAGTCAGCAAAGTAGCCTTCATAGGTGCATGTCTAGCCAGATCGCTGATTAGAGCGAGAATAGGAACGTTGTTTTCTAGAGGAGTGGCTGCTAAAATACCATCTAAAAGACACCTTCCAACCAAAAGAGCTGTCGGTGCTGCTAGGTCGCTTAGTTGCTTGCAAACTGTCGATAAAAGAAGCAAGACGTCTCCGTTCCAACTCGTACAGAGTAGCCGAAGAGTTTCAGTGAGATTTGCGGCCTGAGCTTGAAGATGTGCTGACCAGAGTTTCCTTAAACCCAGAATCCTTGTAGAGTCTTCAGTAGTGGTCTCTTTCGGTGTTAGGACAGGTGGTAGTAGACGAGCTAGCAGCTTTAGACCCGGCAAAAAGTTGCAAGGGCGGAGGGAGATCATCTTTAGAACTTCGCCCAGCATCTGAGTCCACAGCGATTTGGCCACGTTGCCAGAACCGTCGGAATCGACGGCCTGGGTGAAGACGAGAAGCGTTCCCACAATTTCTTCGGAGAGAGTCTGCACCATTAAGTTAGACGGAATGGCTTCGCTCAAAGAGTAGACTCCGAGCAATGGAACGACGGCCGTAAGATCTTTAAAGTCCGTCGCCATGCATTTGACGAGTCTCTCGAGCAACGCCTTAGTCAGCTTTACGCAAGGAAGCAATAAGGCAATTAACGCCATTCCTCTGCGACCAGTTAGAGCAGCACGATGAAGGAACGGTTGCTCATAGAATTCAGACACATTTGCCATTACAGCAACCAGAGCGGTGAGGCCGTCAGCAGCGAATAGTTGGGTCAGAGCGTTCCTGTATTTGAGTTCGATATATGGCTCCAAAGGATCGATGTCGTTATTTGATGGGAAGATGAGATAATGCAGGATTCTACAGGCGGTGATTAACTGACCGGGAAGTGATGCAGCCTTTTCAGCACTTTTCCTAATAATAGTCACCAATAGGGAGACATCACAGTAATCCCAATGAGAAGTTTGAGCCGCGACTGTCAAGTATGATATCACATCTCTGAGGATGACATGTTCACGAGCTTTGTCCAGTATTAATTCCGCACGATTCTGGAAGATCTCTACTCTGTCGGAATAACGGACAACCGCGGAGATCACCTCAGCGGCGAATTCGCAGAGATTAGAGTCTGACAAAAAAGGGATCAGAATATCTATAAAGTCCTCCAAGGGCAGAATCGTGAGAATAGCACGCAAACCGTCTGGAAAAATGAGGAAGGAGTGCAATCTCTTCAAAATCGTCCAGTCGGAAGTTTGTTTCAAGTGAATCAGGCACTGCGCGATTTGTAGACGCCATGCTAGAATGCGTCCGGCACCTGGTAGCTCGTATCTTAGAGCTTTCAGTATCAGTCGAACTACTTCGACTTCCTTCAACAAATAGAAGAGGCCCTCCTTAGTATTGGACAGATGCAAGAGGAAGCGACGGATTAACTTGATCATTTGCAAATCGCAATTGGGAGAAGATAACTTCAGTAGAAGATGATGGGCCAGTTTATGGTGTTCGAAATAAGCAATCAGATGAGCGCGAGGATTGCGCGTATGCTCTCGTTCGAATTCCATCTGAGCAAAGGCTGGCAATTGGCGTTTAGGTTGCGCCATCAACGTCGGAGCGTATACGTAAGCATTCATTAGCTCTGCTAAACCAAATTCATCGAGATTCTTGATCTCTTCTAGATATTCGTACACATGGACTTTGCGGAAAAGTGAGCTGAGGGCGTATTTGAGCCTAGCAAGTTTTGCCGTGTCCAGCATCGTTATTGAATTTCTATACAGATTGTTCCTTAGAAACTCCTGCACGATTATCGGGCTGATCAATGCAGCATCGAGGGCTCGCAAAGCGGAAAGTTTTACCGGTAACGCCACGTTCTCACGCATACAAAGGGATAGCAATTTGTATGGGGCTTCAACCTTCAACAGAATTACTGGGCCCTTTGATAATCGACAGAGAGCCTCCGCCAAGCGAACCCCCACCTTCACGTGACGCACTTTATACGCTGGTTGCGGTTGAGCCCTGGCGAGTTCCATATCTAAACCGGCATTGACAATATCAGTCAAGTCATTGATATCATTTACGTCGGAATCAAACGGACCCAATATGGCGCATAAAGTCTCGCAATTGTGAACGAACGTTTCCTTCTCCTGACCGGACGCATTGTGAAAATGCGAGACCGATTTGGAGAGGGACTGTAGAATCTCTCTGATCTTCAATAAAGTCTCATGGTTCACGTAAGTGTTTTCAAAGTCTTCTGGCTTTTCCAAACTTAACAAATCGGGTGGCGTCATTGCATAGATTTCATCCATCTGCGATGCTTCACACTCAAATTCGGTTGTAGACGGAACATCGTCCGTTATTATGTCCTCGTCCGACAATATCGGTTCGAAAGGCTCGCCAGTTTCCGGTTCGCCAGTTTCTTGTTGTTCCGCTTCTTCTTCTTCGGCGGAGATCGACTCGGGACTCAGAGAAATAAGAGATTCGATAGGAGGAGACAAAGGTCGTTTTGACGATTTTTCGCCTGCATTGGACGTCTCTTCTTCCCATCTCGATTCTGTCTTTCCTGTGTCTGATGTAGACGTCCGGCACGGTTCCACCACCTGGATCGGTTGTGGCGATGGAGTTGCCGTTACGCATGTTTCCTGCTGAGTTCAAGTATGAATTTAGATGAAAGTTGAATTATATTAAAAAGATAATGTATAAGAAAAAAATGTATAATTATATTACTATTCTATAATTATCAGCTCAATATGTTGCCAGAATCAAATATATCACAAACGACAATTATTATATTATACGACAAAATTACAAATTGTATCGAAATCGGAAAATGTCTAAAGACATCTAAAGTATGCAATGTCTCTCTACATTTTCTGGATAATCCTTTGGATATTTTTATTGTTTGGAATTTTTAATGAAATAGACATTATTATTATAATATCAACAAGCAGATTTCCTCACCGATAAATTCGTTTGATGCTGATTCTCGTAATACCATTCGGACTGTTGTTCGGAAGAAATTTGTACAGCACTTTCAGGATTTTCTTCTATGGAGCTGACGCAAGCGGTGGAACCAGCTGCCGAACTGATGACTTCCTGAGGATTGTTTAGTGATTTGGTCAAAGTACCATACACCGCTAACGTTATGGTGGTATACCATCCTCTCAGCACCAACCCATCCGTTGGTATTTGCTTCCGTTCGGATTCCAGTTGAATATGGATATTCTGCTTGTATTCTAAACCACCTAAAAATTCAAAGGTAGAGGCTCCAGGTTTGCTGAGATCGTTCACGAAAAACTCGATCTCAAATTGAGAAGGATTGGTCGCTCTAAAAAAAAGAATTAGTTTTCTTTGAATCTCTTAAAAGTTTGAATGCTAGTATCATTTAATCGCAGGAATTGCTCCTGCAATTCTTAGTGCCAAGAACAAAGAGTGATTACCCAAGTCTCACTCCTCCTGGAAAGTCTGCCTGTACTCTGGCACCTAATGGAATTATTCTCACTTCGCTAATATAAACAGGCTTGGGAAATTGAACCAGGTCCAAATTCAATTCCTGAAAACATAATTTTGTTATTTAATGTATTATAAGAACTTAAAAAAAGAAAGGTTCTTGAAATTATGTTCTTACATAAAATCTTGTAAGTAAAGTGAAAATCTGGAAATTTCTGAGCAGTTTATTTCTAAGTTTAGTACAATATTTTGAAAAAAAATTAAATTCTTTAAGAATTAACATTTTATTATATACACAACATATAAAAATAAAAAATAAAATTGACAAATAATAATTCTAACCTTAAAAAAATAATTTTCGAATATAAATAACAGTATCGAAAAAAAGTCTCTTTTACACAAATCTATATTCTCTTCGTGTAGCAATTACAAACATAAACTTTCACAAACTTGATGAGAAATATTCTCTTTTCAATAATAATCATAACCTCAAAAGCATATTTGAAGCATGCGGTTAAGCATTATAATGCGATTATAATAGGAAGCAAAGCTTCTTTTTCATTAGTTTTACTTTAATGGGTCATCAGAGTAAATTTTAACACAAAATCCTCAGATTTAATTAATTGTTATTAAATTGATATAAACAAACCTCAGAAATGTCGTGGGAAAATGTATCGAAGAACAACAATTCAGTGTTATCCATGTCTTACGAATAACTTTCGGATAACATAATACATTAATTTTTTATAAAAAACCGAGTATTTAGTCTACTTTTCATTTTACCCATTTATATATTCCCTTTTTCCGTTTTGTATATATACATTAAACTAGCACATCCATCTGTGTCAAATGTCTTCTTGTAATTTATAACATAACGTAATATTTTATGATACGTGTTATATAATAAATATTACACAATATCTTGTTATATTTTTATTGATATTGAAAACTGTTTTAAACTACACCATACAGGATATATTCCAAAATACAGCTGTCCAAAATACAACGACAGTACTTGCTTGCGTTCCAAAAATCATTATATTGTAAGTTAATACAATTATTACTGCTTTTAAGGAATGGGTAGTTTACGATTGATTTCACAATGTAGATTTATTCTTCTTTAAGATTTGTTTGAATTGCTTGAGATTTCTAAATATTTTTACATTAAAGCGAGATAAATCTATTATAGAAATTATTGTATAAATTTGTATACCCAAATATTGGAGAGAGAGAGAAAGTGACACAGTATTTTCTGATTGGTTCATTGTGGGAAGAAAGCACCAAATCATCTGTCGTTGTGAGTGGTTATAGATTAAAGTCACTAAATTTTGTAAATCTGGTGATTTTAGTTATAGATCCGTACGGGGTGCCTTTATCCGAAAAGAAATGCGACCTATCTCAAGTCTTTCTTTGGTTTGAGGTGGAAAATATGGCAGCACCCATAGAGCACGTGTGCGGATAAATACACGAGTAAACATATGAGGATGGATGCGGCAAGTAAGCCAAAGAAAGCACGCAAGCGAACCTCAAGAAATGAGAATAAAACGTCGATAAAAAAGACAAAGCTCAACGGCTCTCTCGAGGAAGTTCTTGAAAGTGACGTAGCACAAGAAAATGTAAAATCTGATAAAAATGACACAAAGGACGAGCCTGCTTGCAACGACAGTCAAGATATATTTAATGGACAATGTCTGAGAACACTCTTTTCTTCCTCCACCGACTTGACCGTGCTAAGGAAGTTCGTGACGATATGCAACGAGAACAAGGAGAAGGATATTGCGGCAGAGTATCTGTTCGCCGGTGGCAGTGTTCTCGAAGTTCTGAGACTTTTAGAGTCTTCTGACAAGAAGAATACTGCCAATGCTACCACTATATTCTCTGCCGTTCATATTCTACTCATGAGGTACGAGATACTGAAACAACATGCTTGAGAATCCACATCTTTACTTCATTCAAGTAAATTTTTCTGCTTGTAGGGTCTTAAAGGAGTCAAGCAGCTTTCAGCATCGAAATAGTGCGATAGAAGCTTGTCGTTACTTGCTGAATTCATATATGTCCATTGTGCACTCTATGCTTTCGACTCAGAATGTTAAGCAACGTAAGGTGGTGTTGAGATTGCTAGCAGCGATAGCGTCCCTGGATAACAGTTTATCCAGGGAGCTGCTCATCCATCTGTCACTACAACAGCAAACGTTAGAGAGTTTAGTGCAATACACTAAGCCTACAGATTCTCAAAGTGTTAGAACATGCTTCATTCACTTTGTTCTTGCTTTCCTTGTGGAAAAAAACACATTGGTGATCAGAACGCTCTTAGACAAGCATAATTTGCTCTGCTGTATCTTCTCAGATTTGCTATACGATTCGAAAGACGTTGTCACCTTGGTTCTGACCACTGTGAAGAAATACGTGCTGAAGAATATTGGCATTAGTAAAACGACAAAGCTGCATGTATTTTCTGTGCCTATTGTATTGAATCTGATATCATTGTACAACTGGAAAGGCCCGAACAACTGGTCCAAAAACAAAACTCATATTTCCGATGAGAGTGAGAACTTTCTAGCAGACAAAGAAGTAATTGTCATCATCTCTTTATTTATAAATTATGATTATTCTTACTATAATTATTATAAATTATGATTGTTTATACGTTTAATTGTAATATCGATCTTTTTATTGTATAACAAAAAGATTATTTAAATGAATAAAAATAGATACAAATTTATTTAATATTAAAATGCATACAAATAAAAATTTTGTATATTGAAATAATTTTGAAAAGTAAAACAAAGTATATTTTTTTAAAATTGAGGACCGATATTATTAAAAATAATAAACTTTAATATTTTATAATATTAATTCATGGCTATCGAGTTTTTTGTTATTGCTTTTTTTTAATTCTTTGTTGTAATTTAGGTCATCAATGACATAGTTCATGAGTTTTTAATTACTTTGTTAACGTCACATCGTTATGGACTCATTTTCCATGACGGAACACTGGGTGGTTCACGAAGTAAGCATAATCAGCTGGTACATACAGTCCTTCAGAACTTGGAGAAACCTTGGGAACATGAAAAGCCATCAGATCTGATTGTTAGGATAATGGGTGCCTGCCCGGATTTAATTCGTTCGCAATACAATGCCATCGAGTCGTTTCTTGAACCAAGAGTATCACCCAAATGGAATTGTCTTCTTAAATTTATAGGGAAGGTGAGAGATACTTTTGCGCTGTATTATTGTTTTATTCACCATCTTTTTTTTTGGTTTATCATATTTTTTTTCACAGATAGTGAAATCAGTCGACCCGGTTAATTGTATCAAAATTTGCGCTGCAGAACTGAAGGCGAACAATTTGATAAGTGCATTACTTTCTCTGGCAGTTCCAAACATGATCGTAAAAGTTGCTATCTTACCAGGTTTAGATCACGATAGTCTCTCTGTTAGACACGAGGCTTTATCTCTTCTCCTAATAATGGCTGAACAGTTGAAAGCTATTTCTTTAACTACAAAAGAATTCTATAAAACATCCACAATCCAAAATCAGATAACGGATTTTATTTTAAAGACTATCCCCACTTTGGAAATTATCTTACGAATATGGAACCGAGCTTTTGAAGATGATACTAACATAAAGGAAAACTCGGAAAGCATTCAGAGTCCAGAATTGGTGGATCATCTTGATATTATCTTGAATGTTCTTCATTTATATCAAGATGTATGTCCAGAGTTGTTAGACGCCTCGACAGATCTACAACCGAATTTATTGCTTTCGAGTTTAAATAGTCTCCAATACGATGGAGAAACCACCAAGATAGAGAAAATAAATTGCATGAAGGTCAAGACAATACAGTTCCTGCTTGTCTTGGATTCTTCCATTTTTGCCCCAAAAGAAAGGGCTTTCAAGGAAGCTCTTATCTTCTTGATATCTCTAATTCGTCAAAAAAATCCGTCACCGGACAGCTACAATACTATTAGAACGTTGCTAAACGCAACGGGTTTGTTTGAAACCTGTGAAGATCAGTTGGATATTTGGATCAATGGCTTTTCAGTAGTTGCGGATTCTAAAGAAAATGAGCAATTGACGCAGTGGTTTATGTCTGTTTTGAAAAGTGCCATTAAACATATTGACAAGTACGTAAATATCATAACACAAACGGAAGGAGTGATAAATGATCAGATAGCTAATCTCAATGTTAAAACGGTGGAGAATATAATTAATGAATTGTTTGACAAAACTGACAAGGTCGGTCCCTGCCAAGAAGAATTTTCTACAGGATCGTCTTTAATCAATGGACAATTTAGTTTTGAGAAGAAGATTAATACAATTGGTGATAGTTTTTATAAATTTAATCAAGAAGATCCGAAAGATGCTATTAAACATGTTAAGTCTATAACACAGAGGAACGAGCAAGTGACTAACTTTGATACGAAGGAGGTAGAGGATGCGATCAATCGACTACTTGATAAGGCAAATCCAAAAATCTTCCCTTCTATCAACGGTTACTCTAATAACATTTCATCTACATTAATATCATCTTTAATGAGTGAATTGATTAATTCTGATAAAAAGGAAACTGATGAGGTAATTGGTACTCTTTTTAATAATTTCAGTAAAAAGAATGTCAATCCTTGCAGAATGCAAGCCTGCACAGCAGTGTCACCACTTCTGTACTGTGCACTGGAAAAAATAAAGAAAGATTGCACTACTACAAACTTGGCTTATTTATCCTATGTAACGGCTCATACTCTACACTATCAAGTTGTGCCAGAGCTGCTGATTTATATAGCAAGAGATTTGACCGACTTGCCAGTTTATAAATATCTGCAAAGATGGTCAAATAAAAAGCAACCTATTTCTTTAAAGAATAAGTTGCCATCTTTAAGATTATTGCATAAACTAAGCAATACATTGTTGGCAGATTCCAAGATGGACTTGATTGAATTATCTAAATTGTTTAATGATGGTCATTTGACACACTGTTTTAAATACAACGACAAGGAAGTCACTATTAAGCATTCCTTATCTTTGTACGATGTCAAAACTTTGTTGAGAATGACTGTGTTTTATTTAGCACAATTAGCGCAGTCGAAAGTCTTACGGCAGACTCAAAACGAAAATTGCAAGCTCATACTTGCGTTTTTATTAAGTATTCCGCAATATGTCGAATTAAGTCAAGAAAACGTAGCAGTACTCGAAGAAAATGCAAAATGTATCTTCACTCATCCTATTCTGTTGCATTATTTCTCGCCATTTTGTGAAGAAATCTTGAAAGATTCGGTGGAATATATGATCACTGAAACTATTCTGAAGGTTTGCAAGTCTGTTTTGCATTTGTACAAGAAACATGATGTAGGAACCTATGATATTTTCTTCGCGTTTAGAAACAAGTTCCTCACGCAATTGAGGAATATTATTGAAAGGAATCCTCTGAAAGTCTGCAGTAATAATTATGATATTGCCATCGATTTATTGAAAATATTGCAGCTGGAAGCGAAGGATATCGCGAGCTTGTTATGTGTTTTGATGAAATTGGAGAAGATCGTATTTATTTTGAGCGATAAGGAAAATCTGTCAATATTCGGACACATTGTTCCGGTATTGCTGGACGAGTATTGCAGCAAGGAATCAAGATTACATGATACGTTGAACGAGCAGTTCGTAGAAAAGTTTTGCTTGCACTTAGTTTATCTGAAGTCCAGTAAAATAAATCATGTAGGAAGATGGGAGCAAGCCTTGGCAAAGTACTTATCCATCTTCCCGCACAATATTTCTGGTGTCAGTACCAATACTTTTGCATTATTATTAACAAAAAATATCACGTCCACGATCGAGCTGATAACAACCTTGATCACCAAGAATACCAGGCTGATTTCATCGTTGGTGAAATACTTCCTCAAGGTGGAGAATGTGAAGCAAGGGGACATTGTATTTCCAATATTGGGCAGCAATTTGAAGTACAAATGGAACGAAAAGTTTCTTCAAAGTCTTTACAAGTGTTACAGCAGTGACATTGCTGCGTATATAATCGAGCCACAAAATCCCGTTTCCTGGATCGAAGAAAACCCGGCAGCGATTGTCTATCTCATCGAAAACACTTTTGATCTTGCCTTGTGCGAGAGACTCTGTGACAATATTTCTCAGAATGGCGACAAACTGGATATGGTGTCCGTTTGTTTCGTGCAATTGCTGGAAAGCGTATATAAGAGGTACGAAAGTTTGATAATGGCTAAAGAGGAATCTTTAATGGATCTGATAAAGGTATTGTTGCATATAATGACTTTGACATTGAAAAAGGAATTGAAGAATCTAAAGAAAATCCAAGTCTTATGCAAGAAGCTGAACAGTGCGGTGATTTGTCTGAAAAAGACTGAAGATAATTTCATCTTCAGTTCGCTGAGCAAGAGTTACTCATGGCCGCAATTTACTAGGTTTTCTTTAAAATCAGGTCTAAAAGACGCTAAGGACGAGGAGACTCAGTCATACGTATTAAAAACATTGAGAAATTTATGTGATATTGCTTATGGAGATAATGTTAATGATGAATATACGAAGAAGTTGTTCGAAATGACGATATCTCATTCGGAGTTTGTTAATATTATGCTTGGATCATCCGTTGTTAAAGGTGAGCTCGCCAGTGTTCTATCATCGAAAGCGAACACGTGGAAATATCCTTATCTGATAAAAAAATTGATATTTTTCTCTAGTTATACAAATTCTAATTGCAAATTCTAATTCAAGAATCAGCCTTGATTTGCGACTCTATAAAGTATTAAAATCTTGCAGGAATATTACATAAATAAGTTTGATCTTTGTTTAAACATTTTATGACATTTCAGGCAATCTGGTCGAGTTACTGAGAATACTCATTCGAAAGAATCATTCTGTGATGACTGTCTCGCACGTGCCTGTTTATCTTGCAGCTTACAATGCTACCCTTTGCCATGTTGATCAGCGTATTTTGCAAGTAAGAATTATTAATCGCGATTATCGTTGAAGGAATATTCGAGTATAATATTTAACTCTTTCAGATTCTTCAGTATTATGAAACTCATGTTAGGCTTCAACAGTACTGGCCGTACTTATGGGGAAGCGCCGCAGCAACACGTTACAGTGTAAAGGGAAAGACGGATACTGTTCTGTGGAGGCAACCTTCCACTTCCGAGGTCTTTAACTTGTTCAATAAGGATATTGTCAGCGAGACTATAAAAAATTATCCCATACACAGAGCAATGAAGGTAGATAATTCAATTTTTTCAAGATTTATATTTTTTCTAAATTGACATAAAAATTTTAGACAAATTCTCTATCTGAAATACTTTTCTACTTATAAGTCTTTTTAAAAAATAAAGTTCAAGTTTTTGTGTAAACTGCAAGCAAGACTAAAGGCGATTAGATATCTCGAAAAAAACCTCAAGTAGATTTTTGTCGTTTATCTTTGGAAATTAATTAAAGATTTTATTGTTTTTTTTCTACAGAGTGATGAATTACATGAGAACAGTGATGTATATGATCCGGCGTTTTATTTGCCGTTGCTGTGTACTCTATTAGCAGAAAATAATATTGTCGCCTGTCACAAAATAAGCCAGAGTGGTGCATTAGCGTTAGTGCTTGCTGCATGCTGCAGTGATTCAAGCGATATTCGGATGACAGCATACACCACCATCTCTAGATACTACTTTCACTTGGAAGCATCTAAGTATAGTAGTAATTTAAAATATTTAAACAAGAGATCGGAACGATTATACATTATAATAAATAATCAGTCTTTTACATCAGTTTTTTATAGAACTTTATTATGTCATACAATTTAGCTCGTTTATTAGTAATTTAGTTATTTCAATACCAAATTTTAAGTTCAATTTGTTTAATTCTCTTTGATTATTATTGGTTTTTTAAATATTTCCTACTTTTTTATAAACCAGTGCAACTTGGAAGTTGAAGCTTATTTCCTATTTATATTAAAAGCGCAGATATCTGTTTTTTCATTTATTGTCATATAGATTAGAAGCATACTTTTTAGATTCTTAACAAATCCATATTTTGACGCAAAAGATTTAATAAAAAAATCTGAATCTTTTTATTTACCAGGTCTAAGGAAAAGTTGTTATGGATGCGTCTAATTGATGCTTTGCGAAATGGAGTAGTTTCTTTAAAATGTCCATTGAAGGATGTCCGGCTAAGTTGTCTGATGACTACCTTCCTAGCCAGGGCCTCACTGGTCGCCAGTCAACCTCTCCACCCACTTTATTCACCGTTGCACTCTTTCCTAATGGCTAAAACTGCACTAGATCTAAATACCATACCAGAGCTGCTGCAATTGTTGCACAGCTCACATGTGGAGCATAATGCGCACCGACACTGGATCTTGGAGAACATCCGGGATGGCATGAAGGGAGAAAACGATGTAAATGTGGCCTTGAAATGCATGTTGTTCAAAATTCTTCTAGATTTTCACACTTGTGCACTACCAGATGCCAAAACCAAGGTTAGTCAATGGGTATGACAGTTGAATATTTTTATTCTCAATATCCTTATTCCTAATACCCTACATTCTTAATACCTTCATTCACATCTTTTAATTCTCTAAATTTTAACATTTTAATAGTTTTTTTGTGCTGCTTTCTTATTACTTCATATTTGTTACATGGTTACGTAATCACATAAAGTAAAAAAGCAATTTAAAAAAGAGAAAAAGCTATGTATATCCTGCTTATTGTTAGCATCGATGTAACGATGTTTTTATTTGGAACAAGTGTGAGAAAGGCTAAAAATAGGGAATTTGTTTGGGGTAAAAAGAAAGAGATTTGATTATATTGAATTACAATTCAATCGTAATGAAAATCAAGGAATAATTTTGATTTTTTAAAATTGATTATTTTTTATGTGTATTAATAGAATAAATCAAGTGGATATGATGTCTGAAGAAAATTTCTTCAGTTATAAAATTATCTATTTGATATAAACTAATCATTTTTTAATTTTTTTAGAAATTAATCCTGGAAGTTATTGCCTCTACTACCAGAATTCCCAAAGCATCCTTACTTCTCATACGAGGGTATGGCATGCTTCCTTGGCTGCACGAGATTGTTAATCATTTGAACGTTTGTGAAGCAGAAATCAGAATAATTATTACCATAATTGAGAATCTACTAAACATCTTAGATAGTTTGGCACAGAATATTAGTCATTACAAAACTCTGTTATTTAACATCCTTTTGTTACTACAAGTACATTCAAAGACTAGACATAAGATTTGTGTTATTTAGTTATATTTTCTTGCAATGGTTATATTCTTGAAACAAAATAGATATATGCCCAAAATTTGAAGATGGAAATCAATAAAAAGAACAATTATATATATATATATGTGTGTGTGTGTGTGTGTGTGTGTGTGTGTGTGTGTATAGGAAGTGTATAGAGTAGTTAAAGTAAGTTTTTAATAAATTTGATTTAATGAAATAAATTTTATTCTTTTTTTTAAATAAAAATATTAAATAACATTATATGACATTATAAATATGTAAAAAATAAAACATATAATATTAATTTATCTTTATAGAATCATTAAATTTAATAAAAAAAAATGTAAAAACCAATGTCCTAATCTTTAGTTGGCGATCGTAACTCAGAGTGATGTGCGTTGTCTTAACGAGCCGAAGTTCAAGTCCGACCAAGAACCGTTGATTTTTATTTGATTGCCACTCTCTTGGAAACAAATTTTCGGAAAATCACTTTCATACCGGATTGTTTTTCCAATATTCGCTGTATTTCACGATTGATTTCTGCTGATTAATTATTATTTCTTTATAATTGACCTCGACATATATATATTTCTATTTGATACAAATTTTTCCGAGTTGAATATTTCATTTGTCACTGGAAGAATTATATTAAATGTTTGAAAGAATTAAACAAATAAACGTTAATTTAAAGAAAGATTAAATGGAAAGATTAAAAATGAAAAATTTTTTATATAAAAAGCATAAATGCTATTACCAATTTTGTTATTTATATATTTCAGTCAATTTGACGTTATATGATATAATATTATAGCAATATTATACACATATATAGAAATAGTAAAGAAATAGTTTTCATGCTATATTTATACATTTACATTACAAATACAATATATATATATAAAATTATTAATTTTTTTAACATACACATACATATAACGATAAATTATCACCGAGTCACTTTAATTAAATAAAGAAGAGGTCACATAAATTTTTCTTTACGTGCGAATGGACATTTATTTCAATGCCATCATTAGTTATGTTGTTGCTTGAGACATAATAGATTCATAGTAGTCAGGATAGTCCGGTTGATCGTAGCGGGATGGCGAAGGCATGATGGAAGGGGTGACATTGCTTCGGTAGTAGGGATCAGTATCGGCTAACAAGTTCTTAGTTACCCATATCTAAATAAAATATTCCTTGTCTTATTTAAAGACTGTTTTATTTAAATACTTATCAAGATAGATTGTCTAAAGTATCTAAATGTAGTATTTCAAGTATTTTAAAGGATGTATATTTTATCTATATTATACATATAATTCATATAAAAAAGAATATATGTATATTTTTAAATGGAATTAAAACTGATTTATGATTTAATTAGGATATAGGATCTAATTATGTTTTATTAAGTGGATAATTTGGAGATTCATGTAAATTATATAAAAAAATATATGTAATCGAATACATTTAATTATTTAAGGTACGAAACTAAAAACGAAAGAAATAGATATTAATTGACTTTGTAGAAATGTGGATGTTTGTATAATTTATAGTAAAATTTTATAAAGTTTTAATATATTTTTTTATTGTTTTCTATCGAGTTCTTTAGTTCTCTACACGTTGTGTTTCATTATATTTTTCACTATTTTCTGTTCTTCATCTGAATTTGTTCGGTACGACTTGTGACGGTACTGAACTGAGTTCCTGAAGAACCACTCGCTCGCGAGTTGCAGCTTTCTCCCGACGCGACCAGTCTCGTTGTAGCCGCCTTTTCGAGTCTTCCAATCGAAAGAACATGTCCATGAAAGTGCGCACTGAAAAATTAATTATATCAACAAATGTCGATACGTTGCAAATTTGAGGTATATTGTTAAAAGCGAAAGAATTAGAGGTGGTGCAATCGCGCGTGTACCTGTGAAATAGTTTCAAGTAATTTGTGATCTTTGTGTTGAAAATGTCGGGAATTTGAGAGAGAAAATGGAAATATTAATTCGAAGTGATTGAGAGTGAGATTGAAGAAATCACAAATCGTAGAAGATTATCTACGATGTTAAATTCGACGAATTGTTTGTATAATTCCGAGGGTAATTGGTGCAATTATGAAGGAATGCAATATGATTGAAATGCGGACTAGAATAACGTCACTAGTTTTGAAATTTTTCCAAGGAGTAGAAAGTTTCATAGAACATACAATTTCGACAAGACAAGGGAGTTTTTTTAGCTAAAATTTAATGTAAATTACAAATCTTGTGTACTTGTGTGCTTTGTTATAAATATAATATATAATAATTGTATTTAATTTTGGAAAATTAGATTTATTACAAGATTTATTTAAGAAATTATATATTATGTGTTATTGTTGCTCGAAAATAGCACAGAATTACTGCCGACAGATTGCCCGGAATTTTTATTATACGTATACATTGTACAAAAATTTTTATTTCAAATATAAACGCCAATCATTGAGCGTAAAAAAGGAAAATTTTTAAGAAATCAAAATTCTTTAGCAACATGCTATAAAGATCCTATAAAGCATTCGGCGACTAACGCGATCGTGCGGGCATTGAAATCTCCATCAGGCAGACGGAATCTTGATAGCAAGAAAAACGTAATTTGTTGGAATTTTGATTGTATTAACTTTTAATTTGCATAAGAATACATTTTCATATAGAAGAAGGGGAGAAAAAAAGAAAGGGGAGAAAAAGAGGGTTAATTCATGAAAAAATATCAAATATTGTAATATTAGTAATACAGTTTTAATAAATATTGTTATTATTTCCAATTATCTGATTAAACATGAAATGTTTTTCACATAGATTATTTACTAAAAAAAGGAAAAATAAATTTTAATACGCAAATGACAAATTAATTTATTAGGATTATTAAATTAAAATAGTTGATTTGTTCCGGATTCATTCTGGATAACATTTATTCTATACAAATTTTAGCGAAGGAGCTTTCCGTTTTCTGAAAAGAGCCTTTTGAGGAAGTTTTGCAAGATGCTATTTTGTGATAAATAATCTCTGTTATAAATGAAATTCTATTGAATCAAGTATTACACTGACGATGATCTCTTATATCTGGTGCTCAATGACTTTTATGCTGCGTGATATCGGCAAGAGGGTCTTTGTGCGATAGTTCATTCGGAGTGTTGTAAGAAAACAGCGATGTGTGCCTTTGTGCTTTTCGCTTGGAGGTAGATTATGTAAAAGTCAAACTGTCCAACGGATTTCAATACGGATTAAGGATTACTTTTGCAAGTGACGCCCTCTGGATAAGCGTATATGGCTAGTAAGTGTATTTGTGAGCCCTTTATGTGGTAAGGGCGTGTAATGATCACAGAAACGTATATTGAAGCTCCATTTGATGATTATACTTGGTGTTTCATAATAAGAGAACATCCAATAAAATATAGCATTCTTTATTGAATATTGAAATAAGCATTTCTTCATCAAAATTTAATCAAATGTTACATTTTTAAATATCTTCTTTTAATTTTTTTTTAGATCTTTTTTTTTATATTTACTTTCTTATATCGACAATATTATTTCAACAATTCAGCATTCCATATAAACAAAATCCGTCTGAAATAAAATGAAAACCAGGAAGTTCAATCTTTTATCTACAGATATTGATTTATAAAAGTTTGTTTATTTTCGAATTCGTAATTCGCTTCTGAATCTTCGGCACAATTTTCGTACGTGTAGTTCATCAACGTTTGCGTTTGGAGTTTACTGCTTATAAAGTTTGAAACGCTCTATATATCCTTACAAAGTTTTACTAGAAGGCGCAAATACCGGTTTCGCGCGAGTTAGGTGCAAGTATTTGCTCATGTGCGCACATATGGTTGTATGTGTACATGCTCACGTGGCGGCGCCGGTACTACCCGTTTAACAATGTTATGCGCCACAAATAAATTAAATGCAATAGTCATATATATATATATATATATATATATATAAATATATAAATAAAATTATATGTTTATGTATATGCTATTATATGTTAATATGTTTCGGAAAAAATGTAAATCGATATATACATATATGTGATCGATATTGACAGAAACATGTTTGTGCTCCTCGTGAATAAAATGCAAACTATTAACTTTTTTAAGTTTAATGTAAATCAAGGACCTAATATATCTATTTTATATTTATAAAATGTTTTTCCATATTAAATTAAGATATTAAATTTCCATAGATATTAGATATTAAATTTAATTATTAAATTAACCATCACAAATAACTTCTTTATATTTAGGCAAATGTAATATTTTAATTACAAGCAGTGTTACAAGCATTTTTATTAAATCTCTTTTTTCTTTTTTTTATGTGTAAAAAATGTTGCATATGCCCAATCATTGCTACTATCTAGATTAAACTGTTAGTTTTGCTGCAAACCATTTTGTGATGAAAGGTCAGGTGTAATTTGTGCATTTAATTCTCTTATGAAATGGACCTGGCTCCATCGTTATTATGATATGAAGTTGTTTCTTGTAATGTCGGATAATGGATGAAATGTATAGGAATGGGACAGTCGGTTTGTGAAGGTGAAACGAGTAGATAATTGTCCGGTATTTTTTAAAATTAGGATATATGCCCAACATCATGTGAGCACAAGCCGTGCTTTTGCGTCACATTTTTTTTTAACAATCACGTAAGCATAAAATTGTACTTTAATCAAGTGCGAGAATAATAAATTTTTAATCAAGCGATTAAGTAATTAACAGCTGAAGTAATTTTAAATTAACTTCAAGAATCTTACTTTTTATCATGATCTGATTCTTCATTTCTCAAAGATTCTTCATTTCTGGAAAGAATATGATTTAAATAAAATTAATGCCACATGGTGTAACCAATGTAAATGGTTAAATAACGAGGTGTATTAAACTATCGTATAGTATTGAATTATCAAACGCGAATCGAACTTTCCTATGAAAATAGGATATCATTTTTAATAATATTTACTATACTTTATACTATACTTTATTATACTCATCTCATTTTAAACTTCCAATTAAAAATATTTAATTGCGTATGCCAATCTCATTTTATTTTCCACAATTATCCTCAAGATAAAGAATTATAGAATACTTATTTATTCGGTTATGGCAATTTTATTTTCAAGAGAGAAATATATTATTGAATATTTTTTTTAATTACTTTTAATTACCAAGTATTTTATATTTAAACTTAAGTGGTATGTTTTGTTGATATCACATTTCCTGAGAAGAGTAAAGACAAAATATATTGTAAGTATTTTTCTTATTCCTTTTTCTTTCATCAAGATAGCGGATACATATGATCGATGGTGGACGGAGATCGATTTCTTTTTTCATAATTTCTTTATAAATTTCCGTCTAATCAACAATGTGTTTTCTGTGGGTAGGATAATAATCAATATCGATCTTGATATCATCAGTGTGATATTACGTCGTTAGATTAGTAGGAAAAGCTTGATCTGAAACGTGACAGTGATTTCGTTAAGTAATGTCGTTTATGATGTCGCTTTGTTTAATTACGAGTACATTTGGTTTAAATGGAATTTTTGTGACTTGTTGAGATACTTGATGCTAGAAATTAAAGAACTATAAGGAGATGATTTTTAATCAAATTTTTACTAAGGAAAAATTTATTTCAAATAAATAAAAATAAAAAAGATTCATAAACGAAATTTATACGCGCATAATTTTTCAGAGTCCTGCAATTCTATATCTAATATCGATAATATTTTACTAATATATTAAGGGATATTTAGGCCTATTTAGGAGTAACTCTCTGTTAAGCACACACACACACACACACACACACACACACACACACACACACACACACACACACACACACACACACACACACAAAATATAAAATATAAAAGTCTCACTTGTCGTAACATCGTGGCGTGATCCGCTACACAGGAAACACTGCGATGAGTGAGATGCATCATCATCGACACATAAAATAAACACGGCAAAATTATTGGTTTCGTCCGGTGCAACGCCGATTATTGACGAAGTTAGGTTCCGTGAACAAAAAAAGGGTAGAGTGAATTAAGATGATTGGAGAGAACTGTATTTTTTCTTTTGTCTTATTATGCAGTGTCGAGAATAAGACTACGATTATTTATATTAGATTCTTGGTATGAATAAAAAGATGGAGTGGGAGTAGTCCCTATCGTGTTTTCTTTTTGAGGAAACATACTAGTAATTTTAGAGAAGAAGCAAATAATATAAATATATGTAATCATTATATTTAAAACATTATGTGTAGCACTATACCTTATATCAAGAGAGACGATTGCTAAACATTTAAAGTTTTTGGATTATTTTTTTTTTAATTGACTTCTTGGGTTTACATCCGTCTATTTATCAAATACATCGAATACATAGATGGTTCAATTAAAGCAAATTTGAAAATTACGACTAGTGCTAAGAAAGACATCGTACACGCATGTAAATAACTGTAATTCGCGTCTATCTGCATTTGAATCGATGAAGCATGATTCCGTATACGCCGCTTATTTGAATTCAGTATTACGACGCATAAAAGCATTACATCACTAATAAGTTAGGATGGACCGGATGCACACCATTATCTTAGGGTGGGACGCGGAAGTATACGAGACGCAATCGGACCATTGACCACTATGTAATTGCAACACACATTTTCATACATTTATTTATCGACTTGTAATGTCACCTCCTCGAAGCATTAATGTCCAAAAATATGTCCAGAATATCTCAATAAAATTGAGGTAAAGGTTAAATCAGGTTTTATAGCAATTCGCACATCGCTGTGTTTTCATGACTTGCTCTTTAAGTACCTTACAATCATTACAAATGTGACATGAAAGAGAGAGATATCAGTATATATCTTTATATTTCATATTTTTATCAGTATATTTTGTTTTGTTTTGTTTAAAAAAATGTGTAAGTTATCGATGGAGAGAGAGTTTTCATTTAGATATTAGTTTACACTTCATACACACGCGCACACACACACACACGCACAGAGAGTACTTTCACAAGTCGCTGATAAATTCTCCCTCCGTGTACTATCATTGGTTCACATCAACGTTATTTCTGGAGTCGTTACAGAGAGTCGCTATAAAGAAATAACTACGATCGAGATTAATGTTAGAAACGGACGACGAGTCTTGCTCCGTCAGGGAAGCGTAAGTCTATCTCATTAGCGCGAACGCACTTCGAATCCTAGATTATATACTGCCATGTTAGACTTCGGGATAATTTACTGTCCGCACGTTACACGGATTATACGACGCGAATGCGAAATAAAATAAATACTGGGTACTAAAAAACTACAAACTTCATCCACGAATTCTTCTCTTGATTCCAGAGAAAGAGAAATTGATTGTTTCTTAATGAGAATTCCAATAGACACTATACAAAATTAATTTCTTAAGCTTTAACATTTATCTCCAATAAATTTAAATTCTGTCCATTTATTGTTAAACTATCAGACTAATTTTTAACAAACTGCGAAGTTTATAAAAATTTTACTACAACATATTTAAGTGTATAGACAATCTGTTATTGTTACTATCAATTTTTTTTAAACAATACATAGCAATACGTAGCAAGTTGAAGTATTTTAAGTTGTTTTTAGAAACACATTTTTTTGTCAAGATTCTTAAACTCTCATTATTGTTTGAGTATATATATCTAAGTGTGTCGAGTATATCATTTCTGCTTAAATCTTCTTAAATGCGACAAATAGTTTTTATATTTTTGTCATGTAAAATTAGCTGATGCTTGTATCGTTCATTTAGTTCTGTTTATTCCTACGAACATCAATTTGATGAACTCGCAAACTTGATAACATGAAAAAATACATACAATAGTTATTCTTAAATCTATAAAATGCACATAAAGTGTAGTTATTAAGCGCACATTAAGTCTATCAAAATTATAAAATAATTTTTAAATGTTCCTTGCCGTATTTAAAGTGATATGTATTGTTCTGATTACAGATGTGCGATTGGAATGGCAGAAAAGTTGCGCGAGGCAGCTGCTCATGGTGACGTTGATCGAGTTGCACGCTTGCTCAATGAAAACGTTAAACCGTTGCCTGATGAAGTATGTTTTTTTAACTGTTAAATTCTTAGTTTACACACAAAATGATTCATTTAACATTTGCTGGGAATTCTTTTGTGCAATTTTGTAATTTTTTGTGATATTACTTAAAAGCAGAAATGAAAGAATTAAAAGAAATTGAATCATATTACTGAGTCTGGAATATATGTGTATTATAATCTTATGTAATCTCTTGTAATCTCTTCCTTTATCCAGGAATTTTTTACAAAGTTACATAAAAGTATTCTAAATGGATAAATAATTATTTTACATACTTTGTAATGTACAATTTTTATAAATAGAATTATTTGAATTATGTAAATTTCTAAATTTTAAAATAATATAAATAACATAAAATAATACAAGTAGTTTTTCTGTCGAAGAACAAAAAATATATATTATTTTTTAATAATCGAAAAATTATCATTCAGCAAAAAATTTTTCTTTATATTTACATTATATTATTGTTTACTTTTAATTTTGTTTCTATAACTATATTTTGAAGATATTGACAAATAATATAAGATAGAAAGAGCAAAGTTAAAAGACGACTCTCAATAAATTGATTAATATCGTTAAGAAGATTCAAGATTACCTTGAGGCGTTAAATTGAATTCCAGCTGTAATTGCTCGCAATGACTGGAAAACTTTATTAACGGCCTCGAGGTCTGACTGTCAGCAATATATTAATTTTGTTTATTAATTATCTCATTTTCTTACGATATAAAGCTTAGATACATTAGTTAGATTAGATTTAGAATGTAAATAAGCATTCATACAATGTATGTTTATTTAAAGTATTGCTGAATATAAAAGAATAAATCATGTGTTTGATCCACGTAATTATTAAGATTGCTTGATTTAATTATTCAGTAATTACAATTATTTGCTATTCGAAACGTTTTCAAATCGATTCGATTTTTGATTATTATTTCTCTATAAGACGACACAATACCAACTTCGAAAATTCTTTCACACAACAATCATGTCATGCCACAATCACAATAAATTTATTTAAAATAAGAAAAAGACATTTTACAATTGGTGATGAATAATAAAACTTAATTTTTCCAGCAATTTTATTTAATAAAATAACTCGTAGGATTTTTTAAATTAAGTTTTGATTAATGATATGGATTAAAGTAGAAAAAATAATTTAAAACTAATGATTAAAAACTAATTTTCTGTATATAATGTATATAAAATTAAAGAAGTTAATTTATTAATTTATTGTTAAAAACTTAATTTGTATCAAAAAATTCTGAAAAATTAATTCTGAAAAAGAAATTTTTGTGCAAGGTTGATTTGTGCTAAAAGAAAAATATAGTTGATTAAGAAATTTTATTAGACATTATCAGAAGATATTCATTTTTGAATGTTTTTAGTGCATGACTCTTAATTAGTAAATTTTATCGAGCATGCATGGCCACGCGAAGATATTCAGGATTCCTGTCGTGTTTCAGAATGGCCGGGGGCCCCTATTGCTGGCCGCGGCAGGTGGTCATGTGGAAGTGTGCGAGATCCTGTTGCTGCAGGGCGTCGACGTTAGCACCGCTGACGATGTGAGTAGTGCTACATAAATTCTGTTTTATTAAATATATAGAACTGCAGAGAGACTTTTTTCGTTACGTTTCGACTCGAGTTAGAATCATTTTGTTGAAAGATGATATTTAACGTAAAATGTTAAAATGACTTTAAATAATTACAATAAACTAAATTGGAAATAGAAACAACTCTGTATTAATGAGAGTTGTATTAACATTTATTTTTATATTATATAATGATTTATTTAAAGAAATGGATTATTTAGGTAAAATAGATTATTGTACATTTTATTTCTTTTAATCTTAGAGAAATTGTGCAAAAACGTGAATTTTTCGAAATTTTCAAGTCTTTAGCATTTTTTTAAATTTATAGCTTTTGCGGGAAATTAAGATCAATGATCTTCGCACACATTTGGATGTTAATTTCAAAATAGTTTTTAAATTAT
Organism: Crematogaster levior; assembly: GCA_901521435.1. Classification (NCBI taxonomy): domain Eukaryota; kingdom Metazoa; phylum Arthropoda; class Insecta; order Hymenoptera; family Formicidae; genus Crematogaster; species Crematogaster levior. Next base: position 35,749 of record CABEGB010000761.1, read on the forward strand.
TCGCGAATTAAGTTAAAAAATTATCGCACAGTAATAAGATATTACAATTTTCTCTCCATCTTTTTTTATATATATCTGTTTTAAACAATTTCGATTTTGTTTCCTTCTAGCATAATTTTTTTTGTTTGACGTTTTTCTCATTCTTTCATTTTTTTGCAATTTAGAGGATATTTGTAACTTTACAGTAATAATCGTGATTCAGTGTTAAATGTTTATTACAAAAGATTTCTTATGTTACCTTTAGATTGAAAATTCTGTAAAAAAATGTACGATTGTTCTAAAAATGTATGATCTATAAAAGTCATATAATTACTCGATCGATATTCAATATTTAATACTGCAAAATATTATAAATTCGTGCTCTTTCCGTTTTCAAGTTTCGTACACAGTACATTTATCCTTTTATATATTTTTTTACGCATTACTCTATAGTCTATAACATTTATGTTAAACCTTTTTAAAAAAAGGAAGAAAAAAATATGTCGACCGTGACAGGATTCGAACCTGCAATCTTCGGATCCGAAGTCCGACGCCTTATCCGTTAGGCCACACGGTCTATGAGGGGTAGCTACCCTATACATAAAGACCTATGATCAACTTTTATGAAAATCAATATTCCTGACATAATTACTTATTTTTACATTATTTTTGGTTTCTGCTTATTTTAATAAGAAAAATTTAAAAATCCATTTGTTATGCAATAATTAAAATATCAGGGAACGAAGTTGACAAATAACTTTTACCGATAAAATATTTAGATACTTATAAAGATTATTTAGTAGTTTTATAAAATATTCCATGTCTCTTTTTTTCTTAGCATTATAAAACTATTCTAATACAATAATATTTAAAAGACAAATTTATTATGCATTCATTAAAATTTTGGAGGAAAAAGTATTCGTTGATGATTTTTACTGATAAAATATTTTGATATAAAAATTATTTAGCAGAGTTTTATGAAAGGTGTATCTTATGTCTCTCTTTTTTTAATCATTAGACTAATTAATTGTGATTATACAAAATTATATAGATGTATCAATATTTTTTATCAAACGCTAAGTAATCACAATGATGATGGGAAGGTTTTGAGTATTTTTATTAGACATTATTATGACTTTTACTAAAAATATCAGAAATGTACAAAATCTTTTATAAATACACACATATATATTATATTATCTTATATTGATTTACAATTTGTGAAAATAGAGCTACTTCCTCCCTAAAAACTATCATATGGAATCTCACAAAAAAGTCTATAATTATTTTCTACTTTAATGTTTTTATTAATAATTAATCGCAGACAACAATTACGCGTGATATTAACATATGTTTTTCGTGTAAACAATTAATTGTCCAGGCGTGATTTGATAGAACAAATTACTTTTATTCGCTCGTACGTCGACATCGTTCGTTTGTCACGGCTTACGGATATCGAACACGAGACGACTCGTAAAAAGCATTGGAATACGCGTTCATGTCGCACACACATACATGTTACACACGTGGATTGAAATAAAACGAAATTATTTCCGATGTACGATACAACCTGGCTGGGGAATCGCATGCCTGGTCAAAGGTATCCCACTATTGTTCCGTGGGCAATTAGCATGCCCGGTCCGATTCTTCTCCTCATAGGAGGGGTGAATACATTAAAACGCTCCTCAACGCGGTAACGTCCCGCCGGATATACCCGGCGAACACATGCGTGGGAGAAGCGTTTATAACGCGAATGTGCGACCGCGTGGTGTACATACAACCGGTGTAGTTACGTACCTGGATACTTGATATCCGTTATTACAGCGTGACCTTGAATGAACAGCATGTTCACCATGTGGTACCTAGGTATCAACGTTATTAAATATCTATTGACGAGACTTGCATGCTCGTCGTGTTCTAAGCTATATAAAATAATAGGATGAACCAAGAGTATCGTTGCGATTAGGCAGCGGCTCGTTTGTCTAACCGACGTTTTTAAAAACTCAGACATACCTGGTTATCAAACGACTTTTCAGCCATATCTTCTAAATTACTTTCTTCTTTCTTTTTAAAAGCATGAATGTGTAACTTATCTTAATTTAAACGTAGAAAAAATTGAAATAAAAAAGGCATATATGTATATGATCTCATTTTTCCGCAATGTAAAGTAATTTTTTAATATAAATAATATAATAAAAAGATAAAAAATAATTAAAAGCGAATAATGATATTTTATGTAATAATGCATAATAAAAAAGCTATAAAAATTTAAAATACAAAAAAAAGATTGTTTAAGTTTTAAATGGGATTTGAACTTGCGCCGTTCGAAATTGTCTACGATTCGTCGCAGTGGAACGTTTAGTCGATATGATAACGATATCAAGATAATAATGCAGCATAAATAATAAAAAGAAAAGAAAATAAAAAGATATGTCAGAAGTGGGATTCGAACCCACGCCCTCAGAGAGGACCAGAAGCCTCCGGCACACCCGTCATAGACGGGTAAGGTTATAACCTTGAGTCTGGCGCCTTAGACCGCTCGGCCATCCTGACATGTAACGTCCAAGTGTTAAGAACTACACTCATGTATAACTACACTCATGGATGCTTGTTTTTTTTATGATTTTTAGCGATATTAATTACAATTAATGATTTTAATTAATTTTTAATATTTATTACACGCAGAAATTAATATACAATAATGTATAATACTTCAAAAAACTTCAAAATAAAAGTAATTAATTTTTAAATAACAATATAATTTGTTAATACACACACACATACGCATATATGAAGCATTTTATACACACTTATTGAAATGTTGAAGCATTATATTATATATATATATATATATATATATATATATATGAAAGCATGAGAAATAAGACTCATTTAGAACAAAAAGTTTCTTCTTTGCAATTTTTTTGTCCTCTTTGAAACTTTTCTCTCTCTTCTTTTTCAATGTCTTTCTTCTTCTGTTCAAAACTTGATTTAAACTACAAGAAATTGTACTATCACTACATATTTTTTAATTATCTTTACCTAAAGAAAGAAAATTTTCTTATAAAGCATTATATTTTTCGCGTTTTTTAAAAAAAAGTTACGTGTAATTATTAAAATAAGACATTAAATATTTTTCTGAAATCAAATCTTTTTTTATATATAAGATAAATCATATAACTCAACTCGACACTTTGATTATTTATTGCTAAGTATTATTTACTGCTAACCGATTTACTCTCGGCTTTTAAACTCAGCAATAATTAGCACGATCAGATTATTTTAGTCAAGTTTTCGAAATTTCCAACGAGACACCCTATATACGGAGCAGCATTGTGCATGTATGTGGTTAAATGTGTGCGGCGATGCTGTCGCGAGTGGCATGGCACGGTTCATCGACCAGCGACTGTTCGCCGAGTATGAGCGAGCGGTTGTAAGTCTCTCGGTCATCCTCTTTTGCCTTATCCGCCTTTTTCCTTTGTTGCGCTACACCGTGTACCGTACACCAGTTCTGTGAGCACCAGCTGCGCGACTGTGCGCTGTGCGCGCGGCATGTCATGGCGACTTTTGTGAAATCAATGGCAAACCAATAGAGATTTCAATTTATAAATTTTATAGAAATAAATTGGCGACGTAACAAATATCAATCAATTTAGCGACGTAATAAATTTTATAGAAATAAATTGAAAGTTGCCCTGATTGTTACAATAATGCTGAAAATTGAGTTATTTATTTTTAAAGTCGATAAAATAGTTTAAAAATTAAGCACAGCCGTTATTCCGCAACTAGCTTAGACGTCACTATAACAATATTGTATAATACTTGAACCGCCGATCACTTTTTCACTAAATTATCGTTCTTTAAACAATTATACGTCACATCACAAAAGTTATGCAATATTATATAAAAAATATGACAAAAAATGGTTTTTTGATATTTCTTTTATATACAATATTTTATAATCATACCGCGATCATGCTTCTTTAAATTTACAAATTTCTAAATTTGAGTCACATGAATATTCTTATCAACAAATTTCTAATTTTGAATCCAACATTTGAAATCAAAATAGAGATCAATTTTTTAAAGATTAATTACAAAAATATTGGACAAAAATATAGATTAAATAAAACGTCTTTGGTTAGTTTTATATTGTATAAATAAAAGGAAGATTAAATTGTGTTTTTACACTGAATGAGGTATTAGGATAACTGTAAGGTTGCCATGAAAAAGATAATAGAAGGCTTAGAAAATATGCTAAAGATAAATTAACGCCGCATTTTTTTTTGCTCTGTACGGACCAGTCCGTGTTACTAGTTACTAATGATAACGACCATTATTAACGGGTATTACATTGCTACTTACAGAACATGAAGTAAAACACAAATCGAAGATATTTGTTCAATATGTATGTTCAAAATATACAGGGTGTCGTAGAAAAATTAATTTTGTAAATTCATATGAATTCCGACTGTGATTGTGAACTTAAAAATTTCTAATTAAGAGAAAAAATAGAATAACAAAGGGGGAGAGAAAAATTAACATTTTAATTTTAATTTTATACACACAGTTTTCTAACAATAAGTATAATCTATTAAAAAACACTAGTTTTATTTGAAGTTAATATTGTAGTACATATAGATAGCTTTTTAAATGGAAATTTTAAAAGTTAATCTGTAAAATTAATTTCATAAAATTTGTTTATTTGTTTCGGAAACAAAAGGAGCAAAGTAGAAAATAAAAAAGTTATAAACCGAATAAACTTTCAATGACTTTGATTCATTCTCTGCAATAGAAAATAGAGATAATAATGTTCGTTTGAGATCTCTCTTTTTCTGAAAGAAACAATTATATAATAGAAGAATAGAAGAACGTGCTGAGATAGGATACTACGATTAAAAATTTGAGAATTATTATAAACAGTTATGTAAATTCCATGTCTGGTTGATCCGTGTCTCTCCCAAGACACCTTGTAGTTTGGGACTGGCATCGATGAATGTGTCTGCGTGTTTTCAGCATGGAAACTCGGCATTGCACGAGGCATCATGGCGTGGTTACAGTCGGACCGTGGCGGTTCTGGCGAAGGCCCTCGGGACCCAACGGGCTCCACTGCATGCCAGGAATCTTGCCGGATTTGCACCGCTTCACCTTGCTTGTCAAAACGGCCATAATCAAAGCTGTCGAGAGCTCCTTCTAGCCGGCAGCAATCCTGATCTTCAGAACAACGTTAGTGATCTACCGATTCTTTTTTTCCCAACCGCTTTTATCGTATTTATCGGCGCGAGGATCAGAAGATAAGAGTCAGGCGAAGGATTTAACGTTAATATTGTGTGAAGCTAAACCCTTAAAACTGAAACGGAGACTTTCAAGTCTATATATTGCATACAACGATATATAGACTTGTAAAGTTTTCGTTTTTATATAAAAAATGTAAAAATGTAATAATGTAAAATGGTAATAAATATGCAAAAAATAATGCGATAATACATTTCTATTAATATGGAATATTGTAAACAGTTAACAGTGATAATAGAATTTTTAAGGAAGATTTTCGTTTGTAATAGGCGATAATGTTTATAATAATATTTTGATCAAAAGTATGTGTTTCTACAGAATGTCACGAATTATATCCTGTAAGAAATTAAATCTATAATTTACTTTCAGTATGGCGATACTCCGCTTCATACGTCGGCACGTTACGGCCATGCCGGCGTAATGCGTATACTAATCTCAGCTCTATGCAAGGTGTCAGATCAAAATAAAGTAAGTATAAGGTCTGTTAAATAATACATTTTGTTGCTTACGGATATTGTTCATTACAGATTGCAATGTTTTTATTGTAGTATCATTCTTAAGACCGTTTTTCTTTATGTTTTCTATATGTCTTTCTTTATGCCTTTTTAAATTCCTTAATAAGAACTTTTAGAAGTTTTATATATATATAAATATGTATATAAAAACCACAAAATATTTAGTATAATATATAAATTAAATGTTTTCTTATTAACTATATTAGAATTAGATAATTGCATCTAATTATAACTGTATCATAATTGTATAAGTGTATATTGTATCTAATTTTGTATCTAATATTATATATAATTTTCCAGTTTTGCAGTTAGTTGTCATACGACGTGTATATTTATTCACTTAACTGTTTACAATACAAATCATTTATTTTTCTTAGAACGGCGACACTGCTTTGCATATAGCTGCAGCGATGGGGCGTCGGAAATTGACGCGCATTCTCCTTGAAGCTGGTTGTGATCGAAGTCTGCGGAATAAACAGGGCGAAACGGCGAAGGATATTGCTCGCCGTAAGAATCATACCGAAATCTTGGAAATTATTTCCAAGGCACGTGGTAAAAGCCGGACCCGCAGCAAAAGCCGTGAGGGTGATTCAATAGATGGCAAAATAGACGACGGTAAGAATAAGGTCTAATTATCAAATATTATAATTGTACATTAGCTTGTAATAATTGCATTGCAAAGGATGTTGCTATTGCTCATGCATTTTGTTGACATTATTTTGCAAAGTTAGCATTAAATAAAAATTTGTATAAAATTTGTATATAAAATTATCAACTACATATATTTAATATATTTTATCATTCTGATAATGTTATTAGGTAAGACAATGAAATCGGATAAAAAGCGAGAAAAGACAGGAAGTGGTACCAGCGGTGGCGGAGGAAGCAGTTCGAAGAAAGACCGAAAGAAGTATAAATCCAACAGCAAGCAACATAAAGTCCGCTTTGAAAAAGCTATTATGGGTCGGCAATGGTCGCCCTACGGGTGTCACTATTATCCGGACCCGGAAGCGTTTCCTCAACCCCGTCTAGATTCGTTACCCTCTGATCCTTTAGGACGGGGTGAGCAGTATTATCTGGACTTGGCGGGCAATATCAGAAAAGGTCCAGTTGGCGTGGGATATACGTGTTATTGCGCGCCATTTTTCCGACATATGGAGGCGAAATTGGAACGTGACAAAGCCGAGTTAAAAGCACATATCGATCAAGCTCATGAGAAGCTGGACCTGAAAGTAGCCAATCTAGAGAGAAGGACCAGAGGACAAATCTCGGAGCTGACTAGGTGCGTTCAGGAGGAACGCTCGAGGTGCGACGAGAGATACTCGCATCTTCAGCAACGTCTACAGCGAGGAGGAAGAGGTAGATATAGTGAGAGGCCAGCGAAAACCAATTACAATCAATCGGAAGTGATATTACCAACGAGAACAAGATCGTTGGAGGATCTGTTGGATGACCGACCGCAGGATCGCAGCTTTGAGATTCCCGGAGAAACGGCAGTTCATCGCGGAAGTTTAGATGATCTCGATATACCAGCTATACCTAGACTTAGTACGTCCATGAGAGACTTACCTTCAGGATCCGGAGTAGCTAATAAATCAGCGCTCAGAGTGTTAGACATCCCTCCGAAATTAAACGAAACGTTCGACGGAGTCATTAGGCAGGGTAGAACCTCGTCTTTAGACATAGCACCGACAGATTCAGTTCCTGTGAAGGGGAGACGTCAACAAAGAGTAAGATTAAACTATATTATTGTTTGTTTTGTTGTAATCGTTACTTTTCCATGAGTAAAACAGTACCAGTAATGTAACAGTATTGCATATTAGTGTTTATTTGGGATGATTTGAAATAATTTAAAAAATTATTTATTATTTTTGTAAAAAAATCCAGCAAGTAAATTATTATCAGTTTCTTACCAATTTGTCAGCAAAGTAGTTTTGAGTAGAAAATTGCGGCAGATTACATATTAACTGTTCGCATTAAACTTGTGTTTTGTCAGCAGAGAATTGCCGATTTAATCTGAGCAGCAGATTCTGTGCTTGGTTTCTTCAGTTAATCTGCCATATTCTATAAATTAAATTATGTAATTATATTAATATAACATGCTAGTATAATATACATTTTTTAATATTTTTGAATGCTTATATCTGAAATTTGTACCAGACACTTTACAAAATCTATTTTCGATAGATTTAATTCAATAGATTTCCGATAATTCGTCGATCTGTTATAAAAAGATCTTGCAACTATAATGCCTATAGTACATTTAGATATCTAAATAATTTATGTATCTTAAAGTAATATATAGAAATCAAAATAGTAAATGTTAAAACTACGTTTGACTTCTGGGTTGGAGCTGCGTAAATTCTTTATCTGATTCCAATATTTCATGAACATTTCAGTTCACTTCATTGGGGAGGAACAACTTGGTATTGAGTTTTTTCTTGAGTATAGTAAGATAAATATATTTACTTTATACATATAGTAACTGACCAGGAAGGAAGGTCGAAGATAAAGAAGTTTGATGAAATTCCTTCTAGCTAAGAACAATACTTATTTCTCTAGAAAAAATATAAGAACCTTATAAATTAAAAAGCAATCTTAATAACTTTAACAGAAAGACAAGATGAACAGAAGATCTGTTCAATTTGACATCCTGATTTTTTAAATTTATTTGGCTATCAAATTTTTGCCCCTTCCTTTATCTCATTTCCTGGTCAATCACTACATAAAGAGATGCTTGTGAAGGAATAACTCAGTAGATTTCTTTCCTCCTAATGAAGTAAACTTCATATTATGTGAAATGTTCACAAAATAATCACACAATTTCCAACAATGTCGGAATCAGATAAAGAATTTACGCAGCTTCAACCCAAAAGCCACACGTAGTATACACCGCTCCAAATTAAATAAATGTTAATACGTTTTAAATACATTTGTCTCTGGTTTTTAAGAGTTGTGTATCGTATGACATGCATGGCATGAATATATCCGTGGATGAAAACAAGATCCAGAAGATTAGCGACGGGAATATGACGGAGTGGAACGGCCGCCGTAGCGTCCATGAAATGATCAAGCGGTTTCAACAAGTACCTGATATGCACAATGGTTGGCGAAGAATTCGCTCCGGAGGCAGTGAACAAGCCAGTCTAGATGAACATACCAAGTGCTTGCAAAATCAGAGGGTACATTCTCAAGGTGGTGCAACGTTTCCTGAATAACAAAATGCGTTAGAGTTAACGAGGTTATAAAAATTCATAGGATAGTTCAGTACAGCTGCCACAGAAAAAAATAATTTATTTTGATTTAATTTAAGAACATTACAAATATTTTTTTAAACACATGTCGATTTTTCATGCTGCTTTTGATGCACAATTCGACGCACCCTTGATTCGAGTAATCTCTCTTAATCGAGATTAATGCCGCAGATAACGAAAGCGAGAGCAGCGAAGGAGAAGATGACGACGTTGAACAATCGAAAACATATAAAGAGATGAACTGTAGAAAGATCATTTCCAAAGACGTACCTTATGACAGTATCGCGAGAATGCCGTACAGATCACGTAATCCCGTGTATAGTCCGACACCGCCTTTGCACGACACTCACAATGATTCTGGATACAGCACTCGCATGTATGGCTCCAGCAAAGGCGCGTCACCTTCGTTGTCAGGTAAATATAAAAAAAGACAATGCGACAGTAATTTAGATAAGCGAAGATGTATATGCATATATACATATATCAAACAATTATTGAACATTTATTCAACAAATTAATTATTCTAAATAAAAATTCTAAATTAATTAGAATTTTTAAATTGTAATTTTTCCTTGTCACTCAAGATTGATACGTCTCTTTCCAAAAACAAAAAAGAATATAATATATGCTACATGGAATATCTTTTCTCTATGCAGGTCAACTGGAATGTGATGTGATCTTGTCACCTTCAACAGGATCGTTCACAAGTGGGGAACAACTCGCAGCTTTATTGGAACAACCAAGGCGTCATGATCTAACGGTTTATGAGCGAAATGCTGAAAACGTCGTCATTAACATCGGCACTGCCAGTTTGGTTTAAATGAAAGATTGTCTTGAATCGAAAGAAACATAACTTATGAAATACAATCGTATGTCACACTGTACATAATATATAATACCGTTCTAGAAATGTTTGAAGTAATGATTGTTTTATTGTTAATATTGACACTCCACAAGTGTCATCGCGTTGCCATAACATTATTCCACAAAAATAAAAATAATCATTAAACAAAGAGTAATATTTATTGTGTTTGTATATTATATATACAAATTGTACATGTATAGGTAGATACATACGTATAAGTGATAATTAAAATAGTTCAGAAAATTAAATCAATTGCTGCTGTTATTCTTCCTGAATTTGCAAATTTTTATTAAAGTTCTTACATATATGGTTGCTATAAATTATAACAAACTAATTATTTTAATTTTTTAGAATTTTAATTTTAATTTTTTAGAATTTATTTATTAATGCGTTAATAATATAATATATGAGATGAGTTAATAACATTAATAACGAAATTAACTCACAATTATTATTCTAGAATTTCCAGCCGAAGCTAGTACTAATTAATCAGTGATATTACAAGTATTCTTTTAAGCACATTCTTTTATTGTGTTTGTCAAAATGGATAATTTGTAGCATTTTTTAGTAAATTAATATTACTTCTTCTATCGAGACACGTACATTTATAATCCAAAAATAAATGAATTTTTTAACAAGAAAGTTTCAAGACTGATTTATCGATTGTCTATGGCCGCATATCAAACTTCTGAATTACTTCTATTAAACGGTCGTATATTAAAGCTTTTGCATCAGTGGCCCATATAAAATCTTGATGGTTAAATAATTTATATGGATTTTCTTCTAACAAAATAACGTTCGGCAGATGTCTATACGTTTCGAGAACATTCTGGAAAAACATATAAGAAATGATAAAATTAATAATAATAATAATTTGAGAAAAATTTATTTCTTAAAATGTCACTTATCATATATATAAATAACAAAAATGGACTGAAGAAATGAGAAGAGACAGAGAAAAGAAGAAAAGAAAATAAAGAAAAAGAAAAATGAAAGAGAGAAAAGAAAATTCAGGATGAAACAAGAAAGCGAGGGAAAATTTTATTATATAATATTATGAAAAGAAAATTATACGGTTGTATTTAAAAAACTCTTATAGTCTTAAATTATTTTTGAGAAAAAAAATTTTTGATTTTTATTTAAATAAATAGTTTGCATGAAACAAATAAAGTTTTTTGCCTACAACATGTATAATTGATAAAAATTTTTTCTTTTCTCTTTGATATTTTTACATCTTTAATATATTCTTTTATAGAAATTATACAAAACTTACGAATTTTAGAGCAACTAAATCACACACACCGTAAAATAAACACACACAGGGGGCAATAACACACACATATATATATATACATATACACACACAACATAAACACACACACAGTACACACACACACACACACACACACACACACAACACACACACACACACACACACACACAAAGAAAGAGAGAGAGAGAGAGAGAGAGAGAGAGTCAAAAGATGTTTTTATATAAGAATCAAAAATGAACTTACGGATTTTAGAGCAACTAAATCGTTAGCGCTGTAAAATAAAGCTAAGGGGGCAATAACTTTTTTAAGGTCATACATTATGGGTTTTATCTGCCCATATTGCTTGTAGTTGCCAAAGTATCCATAGTCGTAGGTTTCAAATTTCTCTGCAGTAATCAATATATTCACATAAATATGGAATTAAAATTAAAAAATATTTGCAACAAAATAAAAAATTTTTTTAGATAAACAAAAAGTATCATTTGACTGCAAATAACGTGCTTAAAGTGACAGTTATCTTATTATTAATAAAGATCATAAAAAGAAAATAAAAATAAAAATTTATATAATACGCAAGATTTTAAAGCACATCTCTTTCTTTATAATTAATAACATAATAGTTTATATTATTATATCTCTAAAGAGAAAAGAAATACTCACGTGTAATAATATTTTGCAAGTAATGGTCTATCGTTTGCACGGCAAGGCCGGCCGGATAGGTTAAAAATTTTTCTGGTAATGACGTCTGCAATAAATGACTATATTAAAAACTGTTTTTGTCGTATATTAAAATATAAAAATTTTATTTTGTACGTTTTGGTGCTTAAAAGAGATAAAAGAGATGGTAGTCGATTATAATTAGCAAAATTATGCTAAGTTAGAGATATATAATGTACAGTGTTAAGTTGTGCTGGATCGAATCCGACAATAAAGAATAATATTGCGACACAGGCAAGCTGGGTAAATGTCCCATCTGCACATAACGTTCTTCCAAGTGTGATACTTGTTGATGATAAAGAACCTATTTCATATATTTCGTTGAAATCGAGAAATGCCTAATAAACAGATATAAATGGATGTTAACATGAAAAAATTAAAACTATGAAACAATGAAAACTATGCAGTATAATATATAATATCAAAATAGTTAAACATTACTTTCTAAAGTGTGTAATCAATAGTAATATAATAATTAGAATAAAAATCCACAGATATTAAAATGCACAAATAATTTACAGATGTACATTGTATACAGATATACAAGAAATAATTTGTATGGGCAATATGATCACTTTGTTAAACATTGTTATACATTTCGGTATAAATTAAAATCTCTCTTTTTTATAAGTACAAATATTTAATAAACTAATAAGCATATATGTATAAAAGTTGACATAAAAAAATATAAATATAAAGTAAATAAAATATACATATAAAGTACAAATATAAAAAGATATTTATAAAAGAGTGTTTAATATAACAGTTTGCGATAAAATACATATTATAAAAAAATTGTTTAAAAAATAAATAAAAAAATTTTAATTAACCAATTATTTATATACAATAGCTCGTATATTAACTTTATTTATAATTATAATTATATTAATGTAAAACAAACATAATACAGATATAATAATAAAAAAGCGTTAAAAATTATTCTCCAAATTATTATTCTCTTATTAAGACAGTGTCAATATAGAACTTAAATACAAAATATATTTTTATTTTACTTAAAATACGACATCACTTTACCTTAAACTTTGGTATTTTATTACGAAAAGGTACCAGTGCGGGAGGCATTTCTTTAAGAAAGGCAACCGGAGCAAGAAGGAGACCCAATTTTATTTTTACATTGTATTCTGGTTTCATGGATAATAAAACAAATAATACAGTAGTTCCCATCGAGTGACCTATGTAGTATAGAGTCTTTTGTTTTGTGTAATCAAGTACATAATCTATCATAACTGGTAGATCTTTCATTCCCGATTCATGATAGCTAGACAAAATTTTATTTTTTCTTTTACTATTTATACTATATATATTTTTTCGTACTGCAAACCGAATATTCTTCTTGTTACAAATTTTTCACTTTAGTTACATTTGATTTCTTAACAAGAATAAATAGTATACTTGTATTGACATACAATATATATGTATGTATATATGTATAAAATACACATTCATGTATAATATTATAAATTTTCATATTTTTTAATGGAAAAATCGATTTTAGCTAGAAATTTGAGAAGAAATCTGGCTCAAACTTGATTTAAGAAATAATTAAAAAGGATAAAAAAGATAAACATAAGTAATTTAAAATTAGATAAATTAATCAAACGTTGAAATTTCAAGAAAAAAAATTTCTTTAAGACAAGTCTTAAAATAAAATTTTACCTAAATTGCCAAAAGTCTCTATTTCGTGGAGACAGTTTTACATGTGATCTGGAATAGGAAGTTCCTCTGAGATTTCCAAGCCATACATCATATCCTTGATCAGCCAATAAAAATGCTACAACAAAAGATAATGTTTAATTCTCTTACATATAATAATACTTAATTCTTTTAACATTATCAAATTAATAACTACTAGTAATTGTACTTTCTAATTAAAACATAATTACTTTCTGTTTTTCTCAGAACATATATCTATGAATGTTCTATTATTATTTTTCATTTATTTCTTAAAAGAATGATATGCCAAGTTATTTATATAATTTCCTTGAATTCATCATGCTACTTTATTAAGATGTAATTAACTATTTCTAATTTAAAAATTAAGAATTAGGATTAAGAGTTAATTATTTTTATTTTTTGTTTCTATCGATTTTCTTGATTTATATTTTTTCTTATAAATAGTCACCAAAACTGAGTTGTCTTACTGTTGCCGTTATAAGTATCTGCAGTTATATGGAGTCAAGGTAACATATTTGTCATCTTCAATTTTAGTCTCGACTGGATGGACACACTTGCGCGCGAGCGTATCTGAATATTTAGGTAGTTATCATATTGCCTAGAATTAGGTCTTAAAAATTTTTATGTAAAAAATTTTACTTAAGCTGTTAGTAATTTTTTTCATTTTTCATTTTTTTCATCAATCAGTATATATTGATTTCAGTTTTCACACGACAAGGAATAGAATTGCTCGATGTATCGTGAGATCTATGAAAATTTTAAGATGAGCAGAAAGTGAGAAAGGGAGAAGTTATCACTCGAAGTTATATCACTATTTGAATGGAAATTCTGAATCTGGTCTGACATATTTAACATAGTTAACATATTTAAGAGTGGCATTGCCAACGTATTGTAACAATGTTAACAATCACTCACAAAGGTCTTTGCCAGCACCGGTTGATGCCCAACAATCAGATGAGCACAAGACACCACCCTGAAGGAACACAACTGTTTTTCTTTGTTGACTGTTAAATAAAGGACTTCCTGGTACTCTGTGTATTACCAAGTTATAACCATCCTCCGTTGTGACGTAATGCTCTTCGGCGGGGTAACCATATCTTTCTACTAAACCGATCTACACAGATAGAATATAAAAAAAGAATTCAAAATTTTTCAACACACACATAATATTTACACATGTAATATTTTTGAGATACAATGATAAAGTTTTAACCAACTATATTCTTTTGTCTAAATAATTAACATCTTGATCATGCTATTTTTGTTTTTAATGGCATAAAATAACAAAAGATCGTTGCACTTACAAAATTCAATGTAGTTACATTGTTTACTTGTATTTTAACATCATTTGGATTCCTTACTCGTATTATATTGGGATCTTTAGGAAATATATAGTCGATTATTGCTCTCGAAGCGAATGGTAAGTTTTGCCAGACATTTAGTTTTGCCTCCAGCAACACTACACTAAGCAGAAGTATGAAAGAAACTAGTTTCATGTCTCAATATATTATCGATATTCTTGCAATTAAAAACTATGACTTGTAAGTGTCAAGAATATTATTTGACATAAGGCATCCTGTCTTCGTTTGCGTTTCAAGAAATCTACAAATACAAATAACATGAATTTATTAATTATTTGACGTTGATCTTTCCAAAAAATTCACTAAATATAAAGTTGAGTTATAATTTTTAACTTCAATATAGAAAATTTTCGTAATTAATTTAATAATTTTTATTAAAATTTATAAATTTTTGAATGATGAATTAAATAAAATTAAATAAAAATAAAATGAAATGACTTTTGTTATCTATTTAATTCACTAAAGCTAAAAAAGAAAGTAAAAAAGAAAGTAAAAAGCTTAAAGTGCTCAATTTATTATGCAAGATTAATAAATATATTTTATATTAATAATATTTTGATACATTTTGATATTAAATTTATATTATTTTTCATTTTTATACAGTTTTCTAAAAAATTAATTATTATTAATAGTTTTGCAAGTTATTTTTTTATTTTTAGTATATGTATTTTAATCAATTATTAACAGGTAAGTAATTATTAAAGTAAGTAATTAAAGAAACCAACTCAAACCATTTATTAAAAAAAAATGTAATTTATATGAACAACTGGATTCCTAATCTGTATTTCTTAATCGTTGTTCGGTTACATGGTTGTGAAATTTTAATATGCAGAACAGGAATTTACGTGAAGGTCAATTGGGAGGCGATAGAGGCGATACAGAAAGGGAAAGAGTAATTCCGGATTCTATCTGTAAAAATTGCTAGTGCTAGATATTGTATTAACTGCAGTATGATATATAAATACGATTTATAAAGTGCCTTGTTCTAAAATTTGTAAATAAGAAAAAATTTAAATTAAAATGACCTTCTGACCTAGTTTTTTAAATAAAATGAGCAAAAGAATTCTTTGAGTTAACTACAATTTAAGGAAAGATATATTGTTCATCGTTGAAGTCTATAATCAATCGAATCAAACAAGGTCAAATCAATCTTAAGAAAGAGTGTCAACTTTTCTACAAATTTAATACTTTCTATATAAATTGATATAAAAATGTATATTATATAATAAATATATGATACGATGTATATAATAAATATTTATTATGATGTATGCAACAAATTCTTATAACATACACTTTTTATAAAATCAACGTCACTGATATTCTAAATAGAATCACACAAATGCAAACCATGACTTCATTAGTTTATATATTATATGTATATATATATATATATATATATATATATATATATATATATATATATATGTATAGTCACACCATATTCATAACAATTAGAAATAGTTGAGAAAAAACCTATCTTATATGTAAACACCATAATTAGTTGATAGTAAATAATCAAATAAATATCACTTATTGTCGCCAATGATAATTAAATAAAATTTAAATGCAGTTAATTAATCGACTCAATTGACAAACTTTGTTTATTCCTCAAGGGATTACAAAAATCCAATATTACGACGTTTCGATTTTCAATTTAAGTCCTTTTCCAAGTAATAAAAAAAACTATATAAACACTAAAATTAAATAAAGCAAAAATCAGAATAAAAAAGAAGAATAAACTCAAACTTACCTGCTTCATTCGTCACTTGGATGATAACTTTTTTAAGAACAGACCGGACAAATTTCATTCGTCACTTTTTTAAGAACAGAACGGACATTCACAATTATATGTCATTACAGTGTCAAAATGAAAGACAAACTGACATTATCAAAAGAGAGGAAACAACGAACAAAGCTCTAAGAAAATTTGCACACCAATTAACAACTTATTTTTCTATTTCGCTGCAGAAGATTTGATGTCTTTCTGACGTATCTTAATTCACGGACTCACATCACATTTAATATTATGTAAAACATAATTATGTAATTATGTAATATATAATTATATAATTATGTAAAATATAGACTCTGAAAATACAACATTCGTAAACATTCGTAAACATCAACACACAATGCTTAAATTTGAAATCAAAGATAATTGTTAACCGAAAGGGTTTCCGGATTGATGCCATGTGTGTGTTGGGCACTTTGCCGACGTTTCGCAAACCAAGGATAATTATCATGCTTTATAATTCTTTCTTCCTGCATCTTTAGTCAATAAGTTTTTTGAATCTAATAAAAACAAGATTAACATAATCATAAAATAAAATACAACTCTTAAAAAATTCTCTGTATTAATAACGAAATTTAACACGTATAACAACTCATCCTTTTTTAAGATAAATATTAAAAAATAGTTAATTAATTTGAATATAAAGCAAATTTCTGGTGTATTACGATTAGTTTAGATGATAAGCTCGGTTTACCCATAAATTTGATAAAAAGGACCGTATATGTTCCACACTCAAAATGAGAAAAAACATTGAAGCGAACTCTTACTAAACCTAGCGTGATAGATGATGTCAGAATACGTGTCGCTAATTCTTTAAAGAGGTTTCTTTGTATCAATAATAAGATTGATCTCTTAAGCAAACATATTCTCATTGATTTTTTTTTAAATGCAAAAGATTCTTACGTGAAAACGATATATTTGTCACTACAACTGAAAGTCAAGTCACCATTTTGATGGACAAAAGCGATGTTAAACGTATGAATAATTTCTGCTAAGTGGTCAAACTACTTACAGGAAGCTTAAAAAAGATTCTATAAAGCAATTAACATAACAAATCAACAACTTTAATTAAGTCTAATTAAGTTTTGGCGTGATAATGATATTACTCACACACATATAAATTTCTAAATTGTACTAATGGTAATCTTCCCCATTCTTAGACAATCTATTCGTAAACCGAGGTCCTGTGTCAGGGATAGTTAATCCTTTGTTAATGTTATCAAAAATGTTAATATAAATGAGAATAAACTGTTAGTGTCGTTAGATATGACCTCTTTATTCACTAACGTCCTGAAGGAACTTGTATTTAAGTCAACAGAAAACCGTTAAAATTTCATGTGCTATGAAACTAAGTGTTCTTAGTCTTTTTCAGTTTCTTTATACAACTGTACTTAGTTCTATTAGTTTTAGTTTTGATGGACAATTTTATGAGTAGATCTTCAGTACTCCCATGGAATCTCCTTTATCACCAATTCTGGCTGATATCGTTTTTGATGACCTTGAGACTTATTGTAAAAACTTGATTTTTACTTTTTTTTAGATATGTTGACGATATTTTGCAATTTTATTGAAAGATAAATCAAGTTTTTTATGTGTTAAACAATCACCATCCGCGACTTATATTCAGATTGTGAGATGAAATTTTATGGTTCGATCAATTTCTTAGATACTGTAGTCAGAGGTAATCAGAAGTAATAATAGTTTAATTACTAATTGGTACAGGAAGTCCACTTTTTCCCACTGGGCGTTATGTTAATTTTTTCTCAAGCTATTTGTTAAGATATAAAATAATAGTATTGTCAGCTTAGTTGACCGCGCTATTTTATTCTCTCTTTCTCTCTCTCTCAGATGAAAGCTATTATAAAACTAACATCAAAAGTGTTGAGTCTATTTTATCTAATAACTGTTTTCCTATGAAATTGATTGACAAATACATTAATGTAAGACTGAATGAACTTAAAACACATTCGGATACTGACATTGCACATGATGTGAATTTTGGCGCAAAAATTGTATAACGCTTCCATATATTAAGGGAATCAGTGACAACATTAGTCGTAACTTAAGCAAATTTGGTTTTAGGACGCTTTTTAGTGTCCCTAAAAAATTAGATTGTTTTATCAAAAGAGGTAAAGACATGCTGAGTTGGGAAAAAGTAACCCAGAATATAAAATTGATTATAATGATTGTAATATTTCGTACATCGAACAGACTAAACGTCATTTAAATACTCGATAAAAGAATATAAGAACGATTACAAAACATGAGAGTGCATGTTCTGTGGTTAGTCAACACCTGAACAATGATCATAAATTTAAGTGGTCGACACCTATGATTTTACATAGAAAAAATTACACACTTAGAAGGGAGATCGCAGAAATGTTTTTTATCAAAAGATATACGAATAACATTAACTTACTAGAAAGACACAGAGAATTTAGACTTTGTTTATAACGCTGTGTTAAATTCACATAGGTTTGTTTTGTTCTTAGAAGTTTTGTTTGTTGCTCCCCTCTTTTGATAATGTCAGCTGTCTTTCATTTTGACGCTGTTATAATTGTGGATTTCCGTTCTTAAAAAAGTGACGAATGAAGCATGTAAGTTACTAATAATTGCTAGACTAATTAACTGCATTTGAATTTGATTTAATTATTATTGGACAATGAGTGAGTATATTTGTTTTATTATTATGAGTTTTATTATTATGAGATATTTGTTTTATTTTTTTTTGTTTAATCTTCCACAAGCAGTAAATTTTCTTAATCTCAAATATTAAATTTAAATTTATTAAATTACTAACAACACTTATATTTTATAAATGTTGTCAATCACTCGAGATCTATTTCTAGTACAAATTTTGAAAATAGGAAAATAGGATGACAACTTCAAATTTTTGTTTCTGTTGCTTATATTGTCATTTTACATGTGTATTAATGTATTCATTCACTTACCAATATATTTATTTAGAACATCTTAAATTAGCAGTCAAAAACTAGAAAGACATATTCTTAAATTATTTGATCTCTAAATTTGAATATGTTTTGATTTTAATTGAAGTCGATAAATGTTAACTGTCACAAGTACGGCGAATGAGCTAAAACTGTAACGAACAGCTGCGCTCAGACAAATATATATGCAGAAATGTCGCAGTCTAATCGAACATTATACAAATTCCAAAGGTTGCGTAAAATTTTATGATAATTTGCTGGCTTTAGTCAATCGATTTTCTAAGTGGAGTAGCCTGATGCCGAATAGTTGATCATTATCTAGTTGTACTGAACATCATGAATGAATGTTTTGATCGATCAAATAAACTTTGCTCATTTAGCGAATATTTGAGCTTGTTCATTGTTACTGCAGACGTATGAATATGCATAATCAACAAATAATTAATCGAGCGATACTTGTTTTATTGTATTTGTTAATATAGATGGAATAATTAATCTTTTGTTGTCTTTTGTTTTAATGTAATAAAGAAAAACTGGAACAAAGAATTAACAACAAAGAATTATATAATTAAAGTTTTGATTTAAATAAACCTCAAAATCAATTATGTTAATCGATAATTAAATTGGACGCGTAAAAAACCGCAAGGACAACTTGATAAATGGTAAAATAGAATAAGGATTATTTAATTATTAAATAATAAGAAAATAATTAAAAAATTTAATTATTAAATAAATTAGGAAATATCGAAAGTACTATTGGTGGTAGCGGAAGCAGCTCGAAAAATGATCAAAAGAAGTGTAAATAATCCTACAGCAAGTAGCACAAAGCTTTGAAAAAGCCATTATGAGTCAGCAATTGTCGCCCTACGGCTACCATTACTATCCGGATTTAGAAGTGTTCTCTGTCTAGATTCTCTTCCTTTTGATCTTTTAGAACAAAATGAGTAGTATTCTACCTGGACTTGACGGGTAATATTAGAAAGGGTTTGGTGAATGTGGACGTAATATGCGTTTTTTATGTAGAGGCGAAACTGGAACGGGCAAGACTTAAATGAGAAAAACCCGATAATTAAATTATTATTAGTTTGTTAGTAATATGCCATAAAAATAATTTCGAGTAGAAAATTGCGGCATATTATTCTCATTAAACTCGTGTTTCATCAGCAGAAAATTACAGACATAATCTAAATAGCAGATTCTACTTGGTTTCTTCAGTCAATCTGCCATCATATTCTATAAAAATTATACTAATATAACATACTATTATAATATAATTTTTTATAATACAATATTTTTGATGACTTACTGTTGATGAATTTGTAGCAAACAGTTTGTAAAATTTGCTTTTGATAGATACGATGTCCGATTTTGCGTCGATCTGTTATACAAAATTTTGTAACAATAAAAACCTTTCTTTTATCCTTCTGATATAATTTGATTATAGTACATTTAGACGCTTAATTAATTTGTTAATTAAAGTAGTATATAGAAATCAAAATAGCAATGAATATACCAGTCTGGATAAAATACTAAATGCTCGTAAAATTAAAAGGTAATAAAAAAGTTGAAAAAATTAACTCAATTGACGCATATCACTCTTCTTAGATATATGGTTGATGTAAATTATAACAAAATAAATTTTAAAATAAATTAAAATAAATTTTAATTATTTGATGTTAATAATATTAATGAATAAAACTAATTCACAATTATTATTTCAGAATTTTCAATGCAAGTATTAATTGATTAACAGGAATCAAAACGGAGAAGTATTTGTCTTTTTGTAACAAAATGGTACAAAATACAATAACAAAACGAATAATATGTAATAAATTACAAATATCGATACGATACATATGATATAAAAAATATTTATAATATTACACTTGAAGATATATTTACAAAATACAAAATTAATGGCAATGATAAATTCCGACGAAGTATTACACGTCAGAATTTTACATAAAGAACTAAGAAATATTATTATATTTCTTAACAGTGTTTATTTAATATTATCTTTCAGTCAAATTTCTTAGTTGATAAGTTGTAAATTTTAGAAAAACCTATTGACCTTATAGATACTGGCAACTGTTATAGTTTCTATATTAGAAATCGTGTTCGAATGAGACACAAAGACAAAAATATACTTTTTAGTACCTTCTCTTTTTCAAAGTGTTCGGAAATGTACATTGGCATGTCAGTTAACATGGCGTGTTAATATAATAATCAGAATTTAAAATGACATTTTGTAGTATAAAGAACGGAATAAAATAAATTTTATATAGATAACTTCAAGGAAACACACTCTATGATTACAATCATAATTATAATACATAGATATAACACATCGTTCAATAAGTCCCGAGACTAACTCAGAGATGGCACCTGTAATGAAAAATCTTTATGATTTTTAGAAAGTACTAACCTTCAAACGGTATGTGTCAAAATTTCATGACAATCGGACCATAACATACTGAGTTATAGTGATTTAAGTGACGCTACTTTTGAATATTGAAAACAATGAAAAAAACCAACGCATCGATGATTCAGAGCGCTGTTTGGCACTGTTTACTCGAAAAAGGATTTTTTACGTCGGTATGTGACAATGGATGAAACAAGGATTTACCATTTCACTCCGGAATCAAATCGGTAGTCAGCTGAGTGGAGAGCAGCCGGTGAAAGCCGTCCGAAGCGTCCGAAGACACAACAGTCTGCCGGCAAGGTTATGGCTTCACTTAAATCACTATAACTCAGTATGTTATAGTTCGATTGTCATGAAATTTTGACACATATCGTTTGAAGGTTAGTACTTCCTAAAAATCATAAAGATTTTTCATTACAGGTGCCATCTCTGAGTTAGTCTCGGGACTTATTGAACGATGTGTTATTATCAAAATGCATCCAGTGTATAATATAATATATGTCAACATATACAAGACATATTTCCAAACACTTTAAAAGAGAGATGTGTCGGACATAGCCGAACTTGTATTGCTAGTCGATATGTATAAGGTCTACAAAAAAATTCTTTTATAACATTATAACATTATTTTATAACATTTTATAACATCTTTTATAACATTCTTTTATCATGTTTGTTCAAAAGAATAATTTATAGCATTTTCCCTGCTAGTAATTTAATATTAATTTGTCTATCGAGATACATATCTTATATATAATCCAAAAGTAAATTTTTTACAATAATTTTTACATTAATTTTTTACAATAAAGTATATAGACTACTGCAGATATAGACTACTCAGAGAACTATATAACGTCTAAAGATGTCTTTAATACGTCTTTTAGACGTGTATGTTGTCTAATTTATCGTATATATATCAAACTCTTGAAGTACTTCTATTGCACGATCATATATTAAAGCTTTTGCATTTATGGCCCATAGAAAATCCAAATGAGTGAGCAATTTATATGGATTTTCCTCCAACAAAATAACGTTCGGCAGATGTCTATACGTTTCGAGAACATTCTGGAAAACAATATAAGAAATTATAAAATTAATAACTTGAGAAAAATAAGCAATTTATCTCTTAGAATGTCACTTCTCATATATATAAATAACAATAAGCTGAAGAAATGAGAGGAGACAGAGAAAAGAAGAATAGAGAAAAAGACGAAAGAAAGAGGAAGAAAAGTCAGGATGAAACAAGAAAGCGAGGGAAAATTTTTATATAATATTATGTAAAAGAAATTATGCAGTTGTATTTAAAAAACTCTTATAGTCTTAAATTATTTTTGAGAAAAAATATTTTTGATTTTTTAAATTTAAATAAGTTTGCATGAAACAGATAAAGTTTTTTGCCTACAACATGCATAATTGATAAAAATTTATTTCTTTTCTTTTTGATATTTTTAGTCAATTCTTATACGATTTTATACCGTATAAGAATCAAAAGTAAAACTTACGAATTTTAGAGCAACTAAATCGTTAGCGCCGTAAAATAAAGCCAAGGGGGCAATAACTTTTTTAAGGTCGTACATTATAGGTTTTGTCTGTCCATATAGCTCGTAATTGCCAAAGTATCCATAGTTGTAGGTTTCAAATTTCTCTGCAGCAATCAACATATTCGCATAAATATGGAATTAAAATTAAAAAATATCTACAACAAAATAAAAATTTTAATTTCTATTTAAATAAACGTAAAGTATCACTTCAATCAAATAACGTGCTAAAAACTCATTAATGTGAATTATCTTATTATTAAAGATAATAAGAAGAAAATAAAAATAAAGACTCATATTAATAAGCAAGATTTTAGATATCCTTTAAGATACATTTCTTTTTTATAATTAACATAATAATTTTATATAACATAATATTATTATATAACATAATAATATTGGTTAAAAAAGGAAAAAAATACTCACGTGTAATAATATTTTGATAGTAATGATATAATGTTTGCACGGAACAGCCGGCCGGATAATACGATAATATTTCCGGTAATGCCATCTGCAATAAATGATTATTAAAAACTGTTTTATCATATATTAAACAATACAAATTTTATTTTGTGAGTTATCTTTAAAAGAGATAAAAGCGAACGATGTTATGATTAGTAAAATCGTAATAAGTTAGAGATATATAATATACAGTGTTAAGTTGTGCTGGATTGGCTCCGGTCAATACAAATATCGTTGCAGCGCAGACAGCTTGAGTAATTGCTCCATCCGCGCATAGTGTTCTTCCGATTGCGATGCTCCTTGATGATAAGGGAATTAATTCATATATTTCATTGACATCGAGAAATTCCTAACAAACAAATATTTATGTCATTATATATAATATATAATAAATGTATAACACATATATATAAAACAATTATAATAAAAACACAATATAGAATATAGTAAAAAAATCAAAATAATTATCAGAAGTCAATCACTGCCTTTCCTTTCAAAATAATTATGTTACAATATATAATCAGTTTTTGAAATGTATAATTGATGGTGAAGTACGACTTTGATATTTCTTTACCTTAAACTTTGGTACTTTATTACGAAAAGGTGCTAGTGCGGGAGGCATTTCTTTCCAAATAGCTATCGGAGCAAAAAGGATACCCAATTTTATTTTCATATTGTATTCGGGTTTCATGGATAGTAAAACAAATAATACAGTAGTTCCCATCGAGTGACCTACATAGTATAGAGTCTTTTGTTTTGTGTAACCAAGTACATAATCGATCATAACTGGTAGGTCTCTTGTTCCCATCTCGTGATAGCTAGACAATAAAAGTAAAATTTACTTTCTCTTTTACTATCTTTTAATATTGCAAAATTAACGTCTTTTTCATTACAAATTTCTCAATTTATTTAAAATGGATTCATATTCTTCACGTTTTTTATTATAAAAATTGATTTTAATTAGAAATTTTAAGGGAAACTTAGTTTAATAAATCGAAAAAATAGGAAAGTTAAATAAAAGCAAGTAAAGGGTATTTAAATCAAAAGTCGAAATTAACAAAGAAAATTTCTTTAAAACAGATTTTGCAAAACAAAATTTCACCTAAATTGCCAAAAGTCTTTGTTTCGTGGAGATAATTTTACATGTGATCTGCAATAAGAATTTCCTCTGACATTTCCAAGCCATACATCATATCCTTGATCAGCCAATAAAAATGCTATAACACAAAATAATAATGCATACATGATTCCCTCAACATATTATATTAATCATTAATAATACTTCTTTTCTCTAATTTAAACATAATTATTTTTGTGCCTCAGGACATATCTACTAGGTGTGTGAATTAATTTTGAGGGATTTACAATAGATGGTGCAACCAAGCTGCCTCGCATCGGAAACTTTTGGAATTATTGTCAAAAACATCTGTGTTACCAGGGTTCAATGTTATATTACGCGTTATTTTGCAAAGCTATCAACAACATATTTGTTTTTAATTCTGAAGATGTCGAATTTCAAGCCAACAAAAAACCATTTGCGGGAAACTCTTCTTTTCCTGTTTCATTCAAAGAAAAGTGCTGCTGTGAGTCATCGAATGCTGCAGGAAACTTACGGCGAACATGCTCCATCGATAAAAACTTGCGAGTATTGGTTTCGACGTTTTAGAAGCGGTGATTTTGACACAACTGACAAGAAACGTCCTGGTCAACCAAAAATGTTTGAAGACGAGGAATTAAAATCATTACTCGATCAAGATTCATGCCAAACGCAAGATGAACTTGCTAAATCACTAAACGTTGATCGCACAACAGTTTCCAAACGTTTAAAGGCGCTTGGTATGAGTTATCAAAAAAATCCCTCAAAATTAATTCACACACCTAGTATATTAAATATTCCAATATTATTTTAGATATTTTTTAAAGTATTCTGGCAAGTATATCAATTTTTTTCGCAATACATGGAACATTATGTTATTTCAAAAATTTTGTTGTTCTAACAAGAATAATTGTTAAAATTGTATCTATAATATATTAATAACTTTGGACACGATATAGAATAGCTACAATCAAAAGACTCTTATTCGTATCAAATAAATTTGTTTAATGCACTTCAAAGTACTTAATTAAATTTAATTAAAAAATTAGATATAGGGTTTGTTTGAAAAAGAAGCAGCAAAAGTCGGTTAGTTTTAGGAAATAAATAAGGTGCGTTGTAATACGCCTAGCGCGTGACTGACTGTCCGCTTTATTATTGCATCATCGCGTTACTGGCACTAGATTCTTGCATCAGATTTCGACGAGCCTTGTCTTAGGAGTCACAGTGTCACAGTGTCCTTTGTACACATGAAGGATGGAGACCTCCATGTTTGTACAAGAAGTATTGTGGCGGACAACGTGTCCGTAGTTACATTTTGTTACGGGAGACTTTTATTCGGAGAGTTATCTATAGAGCTACAATAAAAAAAAAGTTGTAGACAATGATTAGATTAACGTGGTCTTTTATTGGGAAGAGAGAAAACTTGGATTATGTACTGGACATCCTTTGTCTCGAGCATACTGACTTTCTGTTACTTTTATAGACGGCTTCTCGCCGCATGAGATCGTCTACTGCTCTCCTGTTACTTTATTTTCAGTTTCCCCTTAATAGCTTATGACGACGGAACGTATCGAACTTGACCAGGATTATCATCAACGGATATTTGAGGAATATTACTGGCGGAATATAAAAGGAAAGAAGCGTGATGTATAATCATTAACTTAATTTGTAATGCGAGAGATGAAACTACTTTTATTGTGTTTTTTGGTATGTAAGTAAATCTCTTTATTCATTTCTTTATTGGTTTATTTCTTCTACCGATTGTCCGTATCTATCTATAACGAACTCGTGCATTTTTTATATAAGTGTGTCACTTAACAGGGTTGATTTAATAAAATAATAAAATTATTATAATAATTTGTTTCTCAAGGTAATAATAAACGTATTTTTATCATGCAATAAATGCCTAAATGATAAATAATCCTGTTATATTATATGAATAAATAAATCCTTTGATTAATTGATAAATTTTATAGAGCAGTTTGTCGATATGTTTAAGTATTTTTGAATGTATTTATTACTTTATTAAGGGTAATAAAATGTTACTTATTATTTATTATTTTTCTTAATTTTACAAAACTTTGTCAAATGTTATAAGACGTTATAAAATGTTATAAGATAATGGAATAAGTGTCTTTTAATAAAATTCATCTAGTTGAACATGCAAAGTATTTACTTGAACTTTTATTTTCTGTTTTATTTTCTGTTGCTTTTAACATATTCCCACATATTCTCATAAAGTCGTTGAAACTTTCACTTAAGTTGTCTTGCCATTATAAGAAACTTGAAACTAAACAAGGTCAAGGTGAACATCAACAGATCGTAATCTTTAATTTTCAATACTGGGTGAACGTGTTCGTTTGCGTGTGTGTGACTACATGTATGTGTAGTTATATGCTTGTGTCCAGAATGGTATTTTTTATTGTGTCTAGAATGGTATTTGAAATTTTGAGAATTCCATGACTTATGTTAGTAACTTTCTTAATTTTTATATCAATCGTATTTAATGATTTTCTTTCCTTCAGGAATAGACTTTCTCAATGTGCTACGAGAAGATCTGTGAGAATTTTAAAACGAACAGAAAGTGAAAACTGGAAAGTTTTACTCGAAGTATTATATCGTTGTCTGGATGAAACAACTCTGAAATCTGATTAATACATTTAATAATGATTGCCAACACATTACGTAACGACGGTTACTCACCAAGGTCTTTGTCAGCGCCAATGGACACCCAACAATCAGATGAGCACAGGATACCATGTTGAAGAAATACAATTTTTTTTTTCTGCTGATCGTTAAATAAAGGACTTCCTGATATTCTGTGTATCACCAGGTTGTAACCATCTTCCGTTGTGACATAATGTTCTTCGGCGGGATATCCATATCTTTCTACTAAACCGATCTACACAGACAGATGTAGAACATTAAAAAACGGTTTAAGATTTTTCTATGATAATACCTTAACATGTAATATTTTATATACGTATAATACTTGTTAGATAAAATAACAAGAGAAATACATTTATTTATAATACAAAAAGTATATAATATAAATAATAATTGTGTGCAATTAAATTGTATTACCAAAACAAAAGTTGTTTCTATTTCTCTATCATGAAAATCAATTTTTCTATCAACTTTTTAATTCATATTAATTAATATTGATTTCTTTGTATTTTTGGTTTGGTAAACACTATAAATCCTTTAATAACAGACATTTTTTGAGATCTTTTTAAACATTTTATACAATTCGAAATAAAGTTGAAATATGTTACTGACAAATTATTTTAATCATCGTTTTGTTTGAATAAAAAAAAGTTTGAATAAAAAAAGAAAAATTGTTTAATAACTGTACTGTTACTTCTTTGTATCAATAAGATTCTTTTGTTTAAATAATTAACTTAATTATATCATTTCTTAAAGTGCGTTAATGACACAAAACAATAAAAGACAATCTCGTTGCACTTACAAAATCTAATGTAGTTACATTGTGTACTTGTGTTTTAACTCCATCTGGATTTCTTACTCTTACTACATCAGGATCTTTAGGAAATAGATAGTCGATTATTGTTTTCGGAGAGAATGATAAGTTTTGCCAGACATTTAGTTTTGCCTCCAGCAACACTACAGTAAATAAAAGTATAAAAGAAACAAGTTTCATGCCTATTCTCATTATATTGTTGTTACTCTCACGATTGAAACTTAAAATTTGTAAATACAACAATATTATTTAATATAAGTCCTGATGGCATCTTGTCTTTATCTTCGGTTTCGGGAAATCTACAAATATAATTAATATTAGTTTAGTCATTAATTATTTAGCCATTAATTATGATGTTGATTTTTCTTTAATATCAAAGACATTTGTTAGATGTCGTTTTAACTTTCAGCTTTGAAAAATTAGTAATTATTTAGTGATTTTATTGAAATATTATATTTTATAGAGTTTAATTAAAAGAAATTATAAAATTTTGTTATTCATTAACTAAAATTTCTTGTAAAAAGAAACTTACATTCAATTCATTAATATATTGTGTACATTATTAATAAATTATGTATTTTGATATTATATCAATATATTATAACAAATTTATTTTTAGTATTATTTTTAGTATATGTGCTTTATAGTTATTAAACAGATTAATCATGGAAATCACTCAAACCACTTATTTTTAAATAAAAAAACGTAATTTTTATAAACTACTGGATTCCTAATCTTTATTTCTTAATCGATGTTTCCTTATGTGTGGTTGTAAAATTTTAATATGCAGAACAGAAATTTGCGTAAAGGTAAAATTAGGTGGTGAGAACAAAAAAGGTAAAGAGGGGTTACCGTGAAAATTGCTAGTAGATACTGCAACCGCAATGATATGTAATTACGTACTATTTACAAAACACTGTCTTGCTCTCTAAAGTTTGCATATAAAATTTGAAATAAAATGACCTTAATCTAGGTTTAATAAAGCGACAGAATTGTTTAAGTTAAGAAACGATTTGAGGAAAAATATTGCCCGTTGTTGACTAAAGTTTATGATCAGTCGAATCAAATAAGGTCGAGTCAATTTTCAGAGAATGTTAACTTTTGTATAAAATTCTTTCTATAAATTGTGTTCTTGCATTTTAACTTTTGCATAAGATACATCTGCTTACATATATGATTGCATGTATAGGTGTGTTTGTGTATGAGAGCACGTAGCATTTTTTTATCCTTTTTTTTATCGTTTTGATTTTATAAAATTTATAAAAATAAAAATTTATTCAAACAAACAAATATTGTAATTTAAAGACAAGAAATTATCTGTTGTATACAGGGTGATCAGGTCACCTGTAGGAGCCGACACATATGTGTTCCTCATGAAAAACTGAGTCGAAAATGTCAATAGCAAATTGTTGTGAGGTCAATAGTTTTTAAAGCCTAGTGAGCCTTTAAAACTATCCAACAGAGCGTACAGTTCGCATCATCAAGCAGCGCAACCAAGTGGCCGGCGCTTTGACGGGCACGAGGTCGAACGATAAAAGATACCATTAAATATTTATTAATATCTACTGCTATAAATTGAGTACAATTTAATTGATGAAAAGTAATGTCAATTGCAAATTCGATAAAACGTTATGTAGTAAAAAGTATGTGCTGCAGAAATACATTTTTATGTATTAGACCTTTTTGACCTCACAACAATTTGCTATTAACATTTTCGACTCAGTTTTTTATGAGGAACACGTATGTGCCGACTCCTACAGGTAACCTGAATCACCCTGTATATTTCTTATTCTATTATTTTCCTAGATTTCATAATAAATATTTTTTTTATCTTTTCTTTTACAAGTAGTGATTTCCTTTAATGTATCAAATTTAAATTTATTATATATTATATATTAAATTATTAACAATATTGACAGCATTAACAACATTATATACTATAAATGTTGTCACTCTATTTTTATCATAGATCATGAAAATAGGAAATATAATAAAATAATTGTGACTTTAAATAAATTGTGTATGTTTTTATTGCTTATCTTTTCTGTAATTTTTTTCATTTTAATGTACTTACCAATATATCCACTTAGAAGATTTTAAATTAACAAAGACTAGAAAAACACATCGTCAGCAATAAATTGTTTGATTTCTGAAAATATATATTTTGATTTTACTAACATTTATAAATGTTGACTGTTACACACGGCGGATAAGTCAAAACTGCGAACAACGAACAGATGCATTCGCTCAGATGCATATATATATAGAGAGAGAGATACATACAGGGTGTGCCAAAAGTCTGGATACACCCAAATATCTCATAAACGATGCATTTTAGAAAAAAATGTTTCAGACAAAAGTTGTAAGATTTAAAAAGACGCATTCAACGATAGTAATCATTTGACCTTGGATGGCATTGTGAATGTCAGGTCAAGGTCAACTTAATTTTTTTAAATGGAATCCCCTACTTTTGTGAATGAGTTAACGAGTAAGTGATTTTGTAGACTCGATCTTTTAAATGACCCCAAAAGAAAAAATCTAAAGGAAGTCAGGTGATCGGGGTGGCCACTCGATTGTTTCCCTCCTTCCTATCCATCTTTCAGGAAAAGTTTCATTTTTTTAGTACATTTAATATATTTATATTTTTAGTATATTTAGATATTTAAATTAATTTTTTAATTATCTTAAAGTAATACATATCAAAGTAGCAAAATGTTCTAAATATGTGTGTTTCTTGATTTTAAGAGTTGTATGTTGTACGACATGCATGGCATGAACATGTCCGATGAAAATAAAATCCAGAAAATTAGCGATGAAGATATGACGGAGTGACGATTACCGCAGCGTCCATGAGATGATTAAATAGTTTCAGCAAGTATAATGGTTAGCGAAGAATTCGGAAGCAATCCGGTTGGACATACCAAAGGCTTGCGAAATCAGAAGGTAATATTATAAAAACTGACTACTGCTGAATGTCAATCTTCTTAAATTCTACAAGTTTTTATTAAAATCATTACACATGTGGTAACTGTAAATCATAATAAAACAAATAACAGTCATTTAATATAATTTTTTCCATCTTTATAATTTAAAAGTTAATACATTTTTTTAACAAGAGAGTATTAGATATTGATTAATTCATCGATTATCCATGTCAGTCATATCAAACTCCTGAAGCACTTCTATTATACGGTTGTGTATTAGAGTTTTTGAATCGATGGCCCATAGAAAATCTATATGGTTGAACAATTTATATGCATTTTCCTCTAGCAGAATAACGTTCGGCAGCTGTTTATGTATCTCAAGAACATTCTAGAAATAGAAAATATATGAAACTATAAAATTAATAACAATTAATAATTAACAATTATTTCTTAAAAGCTCTCCTGTCTTATGTTTAAATAACTGAAGAAATGAGAGCAGGTTGAAAGAAGACAAAGAGAGGTGAAAGAGAGAAGAAGAGAATGTAGACGTAGTAGGAGGACGAAAGCGACGAATGATGTTCCGTATAATATTATGAAAAACAAATCATTATGTAGTTCCATTAAAAAACTCGAAGTAATTTTAAATTATTTGTATTAGAAAAAATATTTTCAATCTTTTTATCTATAATAAATAAGTAGCGCGCATAAAATAAATAAAGTTTTGTTACAATATGTATAATTTATTATATGTAAAATATTATTTTTATTCTCTTTGATATATACTTTTAGTCAAAGGATGTTTACATAAGCATCAAAAGTGACCTCACCGATTTTGGAGCAAGTAAATCGTTAGCACCGTAAAATATAGCCAAAGGCGCAGTAACTTTTTGAAGGTCATATATTATGGGTGTTGTCTGTCCATATTGCTTGTAATTACCGAAGAATCCATAATCATAAGCTTGAAATTTTTCTGCAACAATCAGTATAAATTACTCACATAAATATGGAAGTAAAATTAAATGATATTTACACAAAGAAACAATTTTATTTTATTCAGATAAACGTAAAATATTATGTGATCGCAAATATTTTTAAAAAGGAATACTCACGTGTAATAAAAGTTTGGAGTAAATGATGTATTGTTTGTATGGAAGTTCCGGCCGGAAAATGTGATAATATTTCCGGTAATGCCGTCTGCAACGTATGACTTTATTAAAAACTATTTTGTCATATATTAAAATATATAAATAAAAAATGAGTCATGGACTTTCGATAAATATATTCATAAATATATTGTAAGAGTAATTGGACAAAAGAGAAATTTATATAAAATATATAAATTTATTGTGTAAGATATGGTCTTTAAAAGAGATAAAAGTGACGACAGTGTTATGATTAACAAAAATCGTGCTTAGTTAGAGATATATAATATACAGTGTTTAGTTGGGCTGGATCGAATCCGGAGATTAGAAAGAATATTGTAGTACAGAAACCCTGGGTAATTGCCTTATCTTTACACAGGGTTCTTCCGAGCGTGATACTTTCTGATGATAAGGGAGGATATTCATATATTTCATTGTAATCAAGAAATCCCTATATAAACATATATAAATGTAAGTATAATAGACGTAAACATTTATAATAAAAAATATACATTTTATATAATATAGTATGAAAATTGTGTAATTATATATCATCAAGTTCTAAAATATTGATGTATACTATCAATGGTAAAATAATAATAGGTATAACAGAATATGCAGATATTGAGATGTAACAAACAAAATGACACAACAAATAATTCATTTGCATGATCAATGTAATCACTTTGTTAAACATTTCAATGTAAATTAAAATTTTTTAAAATTTCAATTATAAACATTCAATAAAGTAAAAATCTTAAAAGGTGCCATTATGTGTCACATTAAAAAATTTTAACAGATTATTTAATATAAAAATTTACGATAAAATACATAATATTATAATATTAAAAGAACAATGATTTATTCAACTAATTATTAGTTATTTTTAGCCTGTACTTTATCACTTATAATTATATAATAAATGTATATAATAATAAAATAGCGTTAATAAAAATTAAACTAATAATTAAAACATTAAATAAAACAATGTCAAATAAAAAATTACTATATAGGATTTATATATAAAATACATTTTACTTCACTTAAAGTACAACTTTGCTCTCTTTACCATGATATTTGATAAATGATATTGGTTAAGAAAATATTTATTTCCGAAACTTGTTTCATTCGAAGTAGTGAGCGGACCAAGAAGGATACCCAATTTTATTATTGCATTATATTCGGGTTTTATAGATAGTAAAACAAGTAACATGGTAGCTCCCAGCGAGTGTCCGATAAACCGTAGGGTTTTTTCTTTTGTGTAATTAAGTACATAATCGATCATAACTGGCAGGTCTCTTGTTCCCATCTCATGGTAACTAGACAATAAAAGTAAATTTTACTTTCTACTTTTACTACTTTTAACTGCAAAATTAACGAATATTTTTTACAAATATTTGTTACAAACTTTTTCAGGAGATTATGCCGTAAATTTCAAGATCACATTTACACATGAGTTGTTACGTAGTGATAACGTTATGTTTACATAAATCTTTTTCATGTAGCTAATATGAGTAATGAAATTTATAAATTATTATAAATTAAATAATTGATTGATTTGGCAAAGAAAAATAACTTTTTAACAAACAACAAATATTAGCTAAAACCTTTCAAGGTTATGTGTTCTTATAACGTATTTTAAAATTATTGAAATAGGGAAATGTACTCTATCATACATAGGTATCAATAATAGTAATAAAAATATTAAATATAGCTTACATTATATACATTTATGATTCTTAAGTTTTATGTGTAAAACGTAAGAACATTTCTCTAATTCTGAATTTTTCAACTCACAATCAGTTAAAAAGTTTTTTTAAAAGTTCTTGTAAAATAAAATTTTACCTAAATTGCCAAAAGTCTCTATTTTGTGGAGACAATTTTACATGTGATCTGCAATAAGAATTTCCTCTGACATTTCCAAGCCATACATCATATCCTTGATCAGCTAATAAAAATGCTACAACACAAGATAATAATGCATAATTAGGTCTATTATTATTATATTAAATTAACTATTAATACATATATTTTCTGATTAAAATATCATAAACATTTTTACATTTCGATTAAAATATCGTAATCATTTTTTAAATGACTTTTCTATGCTAAATATTTTATTACACATTTTTTATGTATTCCGGGAAAATTATCAATTTTGTCAAGAAACTATGTTACTTGAAAAATTTTATTGTTTCAGCAAAAAGAATTGTGTAAAATTATATCTACAATCAATAAAACTTTTTTTATTTGTATTTGTTTTGTATTCGTATAAAATAAATTTGTTTAATTCAACATTCCAAAATCAACAACGTTCTGTTTTTTATCGACCATCTGGCCAGTTATTTTATTACTGATTTATCACTGATAGATAGTTGTCGATTAATAAAATAACTGGTCAGACGGGTCGATAAAAATGGAACGTTGTTGATTTTTTCTCACTGGCGAAAAAGATTATTTGACATTTCAAAGTATTTAATTAAATTTAAAAAAGTAAAGTAAAATATAGAGTTGATTTAATAAAATAATAAAATAATCTGTCTTATCTCAAAATAATAAATATATTTTTATGAAATATATAATAATAAATTTTTTGATATTGGTAAATTTTATAAAGTAATTTGTCGATTTAAAAAATAGGTTTGAATCTATTTACTACTTTATTAAGCGTAATAAAATGTTACTTATTATTTTTTTTTTTCTTAATTTTACAATTTTGTCAAATGTTATAAGATAATGGAATAAGTGTTTTTTAATGAAATTGATCTAATTGAATATGCAAAAGTATTTACTTAAACTTTAACTCTTATTTTTTGTTTCTGCCGGTAGGTCCTGACTTTCTTGTTATAAAGTCGCGGAAATTTTCACTACTTGAATTTTCTTACTGTTGATGTTATAAAAACTTGAAGTCAAGTAAATATAAGGTCAAGTTAAACATATAAATCACAATCTTCAATATTAATCTCAATTGAATGGATAAATGTTCGTTTGTGTGCGTGTGCGTGTACACATGCGCGCGCGCGTATATATGACTATAGTAGTTATTTCATCATATCCAGAATTGTATTTTCAAATTTTCATCCACAGTTTATGCTGTTAATTTTCTTAATTTTTACATTAATCCGTTTTTAATAATTTTACTTTCCTCATACCCAGAGATAAAATTACTCGCGAGAGAAGATCCATGAGAATTAAAAAATGAACAAAAAGTGAAAAATTATATCGTATCCCGGATGACAAAATATAATTTTAAATCTTAATTAATATATTTAATATATAATAATATATTTAATAATAATGTGTTGCCAATATATTGACGGTCACTCACGAAGGTCTTTGCCAGCACCGATCACCACCCAGTAATCAGATGAGCACGATAATCCATGTTGAAGGAACACAACTGTTTTTTTCTGCTGATCATTAAATAAAGGACTTCCTGGTATTCTGTGTATCACCAAGTTGTAACCGTCTTCCGTTGTGACATAATGCTCCTCGGCGGGGTAATCATATCTTTCTACTAAACCGATCTGCACAGATATTGATACTGGTTACTATCGTCAACAAGATTCTTTGTCTTTAATATCAACAAGATTCTTTCGTCTAAATAAAGTAAATTTTTTAATCATACTATTATTTTTTCAAATATGTCTTTAATGGCATAAAATAATAAAAAATAATTTTGTTGTACTTACAAAATCCAGTAGGGTTACATTGTTTGCTTCTGTTTTGACTTCATTTGGATTTCTTACTCTCATTATATTGAGATCCTTAGGAAACACAGTGTTGATTAATGTTCTCCGAAAGAATATTAAGAAAACTAAGTCTCCCAAAAAGTGTAGTTTTGCCTCCAACAACACTATAGTAAATAGAAGTATGAAGGAAAACAATTTCGTGCTCATTCTTATTATTGTCTTATTATACTTTCGCGATTGTAAGCTATAACTTGTAAAGGCCAGCAATATTATTTGACATAAGTTTTATGACATCCTGTCTTCGTTTGCATTTCAAGAAACCTACAAATACAATTAATATTAGTTTTATTTATTTTATTTATACGTTGAGATTTTTCTTTTTCTAATATCTAAGAAGAAATCTAGGAAGAAATCCGTTAAATATCAAGTTGATTTAATTTTGATATCAAAATTTAACAATCGCTTAAGTAATTTTAAGAATTTATAAACTTTGTATAAAAATTTTTTTTTATTTGAAAGAAATTACGAAGTTTTGTTATCTCCTAACTAATATTTTAATTTGTAAAAATTCACAAAGCTTGTTCTTAATTTTTTAATTTACTAATAAATTACGTATAGTAATAAATACTGCTTAATATTTCTATATTAAATTTTTATTATTTTTAATTTTTTCGCAGAGATTGTTAAAAAAATTAATTATTAACCTCAAATTTTTTTGCAAATATATTTTTTAGTGTATGTATATGTGTCTTAATGACTTCTTAAACAAATTGAAATATAATAATGGGACCGACTTGAACAGCTTGTTTTCAAATAAAGAAACGTAATTGTTATGAATATTTGAATTCCTATTTATTCCTATTTTCTAATTCATATTTTCTAATTATTATTTGATCATGTTCGTGAAGAGGAACCATCCGAATTCTGTAAAAATTAATGTTAGATACTGTAATCAATTGTAGTGTGATATGTAATTACGCACTGTTTATAAAAACACCTTGTTTTTAAAGCTTGCAAATAGGAATTTGAATTCATTTGAATGTCTTCAATATAATTTAACAGAAAGAATTCTTTAAATTAATCATGGAGAATACATATTATGTATAATATCTCCATCATTGACTAATGATTAGTTGAATCAAATAAGGTCAATTTAATTTTGAGAGTTTCCATTTTTTCATAAAATTAATTATTTCTATATTGTTTTTTGTATTAAATATATATATATATATTTTTTTAATATAAAATAATTTATATATAGTAATGCTTGTTTTAAAGCTATTTTTTTTAAACGTTTTGAATAAAAGTTAGAAGTTTAAAGAAAAAAGATATATGTATATATTTAACATACACCTATAAATACAGTCTAATATAATATGTATTTTTTATAAAATTAACATCATTGATTTTTCAAAGGGAATTATATTTTTACTTTAATTTCTTTAGCTGTTTTGCCTATAAGTAAAATAAATTAGGAAAAAGATTAATAGTTCACAAAATATTTTATATATTATTGTGATATTTTTTAGCGTACATAATAACATACATACGCGGACACACGATTACGTGCGCGAATGTGTGTGTGTGCGAGGGCGCGTATCTTTTTCTGATTTAATAACGTTCATAAGATAAAAGTTTATTTATTTACAAACCAGCATTGTAATTTAAAGGCAATAATCCGTAAGGTAATAGTCTTGCTATTTTTTATCCTATTGTTTTTGTAGATTTTATTATAGATATTTCCTCTTTTTATGTTTTTAATCTTACAAGCATTAAATTTTCTTAACTTATATCAATTTTCAGACTTATTATATATTAAATTATTAACAACATATATACAACATTAACAACATATACGTTATATATTATAACTGTTAAAATAATCATTTAATTTATTTATATTATAAATTTTGAAAATAGAAAATGACAGTTTCAAATATCTGTGTTTCTGTTGCTTATTGCGTGTCATTTTTTACTTACGGTTTATATTAATGTACTTACCAGTTTATTTATTTAGAATATTTTAAATAGTAGTTAAGAACTAGAAATTTATTTATTTAGAATCTTCTCAACAAATAAATCACTTGATCTTTAAATCACATTACTTGATCTCTAAGCGAATCACATATTTTGATTTCACTGAAGTCTATAACATTAATATTGTCAAATATGGATAAGTCGAAACTGTGAGCAACGATCAGCTGTACTCAGACAAATATATACGTAGACTCATCGCAGTCTTACTAGAATAACAAAAAATTACTTTTTTGAACACAAAAAACGAGAATAATTGTTTCGCAAGTTTTTTGGACTCTGAATACGATCCCATTTATCAAATTGCTCTATTGCTTGCAAATTGCTTACATCAATTTTAAAAAAGTCGCAGTTAAAGTTGCAAAACAGGGCTTTGTTTTAAATTATTGTAAATTATAACTACTATATGTAACGTATTGGAAAAGTTTTATTGCACAGAATATTTCATAGATTTTTAATGGTTTATGTAAGTTACAATTTTGACACAATAGACTTTATAATCATCATATCTTTTTATTGCTTATATAACTATAATTGACGCATTAAATTTTTTTTAAGGGCTAAAAGTTTGAACAACATTAACTTAATTTTGATTGTAATAAAATTTCTCTATATTAACATATCATATATTGTATTCATAATATGTTAATTTCTACTAAAATGTTTAGTCCTTTTTACAAATTTAATTGCAAATTTCTCAACATTATGACGTGATAAAGCAATTTAGTAAACGAGATTGTATTCAGAAAACTGCATCCAAAAAAACTGCAGAAAACGATTATTCTCGTTCTTGTGTATATATATTTTTTATTAAACAATGTAATTGAGTATTATACAAATTCTCAGGGCCACATGAGGTTTTACAATAATTCACTGACTGATTTAGCCAATCGGCTTTTATCAAGGAAGGCCAGCTAAAGCTGATCCCGAGTAGTTGATCATTGTCTAATCATGTTGAATATAATGGATGAATTAGATCAAATAAGCTTTGTCTTAGCCAGTATTAGCACTCGTTTATGTTATGTTATTGTTACGTGCGAATATATGTAATATATGTGTCGGCATATAACTTATTGAGCACCAACTTATTTGTTATATTTGTTAACATATATAGTTAAGCTTTTATTATGTTAAAATCTTACAGCATGAAGACCTCTAAAGTTCAATAGAAACCGCCGATGTGTTTGCTCAATTGTCGTTGCCGATTGTGATGAAAAATCTTTCGGTAGATAAGGATTTACTGAATATGTACAGAGTATTGCGAAAATGATTTATTGTGACCGAGAAAATGATAATGAGACAATACAGAGAGAGACAGAGAGAGAGGTTGACTTCATTATTTACTTAAACCCAACTTAACGGCAATTAATATAACAGATTTGCTTAAATCAAAACTTTAATTATATATTTCGTTATCATTATATTGAATAAAATAGGTATACAAAGTTCAATAATAAAAGATATATAGTCAATCAATAATAAAATCAATAATAAAAAATTAATAAAATTTACAGATAATTAATAATAAAAGATTAATAAAATTTACAGAAATTCGATACAATATAATATTTAAAAATATTGACAAATATTAATAATATTTTAGTTGAAAATACATCT
Source organism: Crematogaster levior (assembly GCA_901521435.1). Classification (NCBI taxonomy): domain Eukaryota; kingdom Metazoa; phylum Arthropoda; class Insecta; order Hymenoptera; family Formicidae; genus Crematogaster; species Crematogaster levior. The sequence goes on from CABEGB010000761.1 coordinate 75,854, forward strand.
ACACTCAATACATCTACAAGCTACACGAAAAATTAATAACAATGATAAATTCAATCAATATATTACATGTTATAATTTTACGTAACAAAATAAGAAATATAATAAGAAATGCGGTATTTATTTAATATTATTTTTGAGTAAAATATGCTTCTTAGTTAATATTGTCAGCTTTAGAAAAAATTCTTTTGGCAGAAACATAGCGTTATCGTGAAGATGCAGCAATATTTTTCTATTATGTTTGCCAAAAAGAATAATTTGCAACGTTTTTTTATCAGTCAATATAATAATATATAATAATAATATATAATAATTTCATGTTTAATTTTTTGAGATAGGTATATTTATAATCCAAAAGTAAATAAATTTTTTAACAAGAAAGTTCCGGATAGACTAATTTATCGATGCCCAGTCACATACTAAACTTTTGAAGTACTTTTATTACATGGTCATATATTAAAGCTTTTGCTTCGATGGCCCATAGAAAATCTAAATGAGTGAGTAATTTATATGGATTTTTTTCCAACAAAATAACATTTGGCAGATGTTAACATGTTTCTAGAACATTCTAGAGAAACAGAATGCAAGAAACGATAAAGTTAATAATAACAATAATTTGAGAAATATAAGCAATTATCCTTTAGAATCTCACTTTTTCATATACGTAATAATAATAGTAATGGGCTGAAGAAATAAGAGAAGAGAAAGAGAAGAAAAATAGAGAAAGAGAGAACCGAAAAGAGATATTGAAAGAAAAAAGAAGGCAGAATGAAGGAAAAAAGCGAAGAAAGACATTCCGTATGATATTATGAATAGAAAATCATGCGGTTTTATTTAAAAACTTGAAGTAATCTTAAATTATTGATAAGGAAAAAATATTTTCAATTTATCTAAATAAGTAGCTTGCATAAAACAGATGAAATTTTGTTATAACGTGAAATTTAATTTCCTTTCTCTTCAACATATATTTTTTGCCAAAGAATGTTTTTATGTAAAAATTAAAAATGTGTGACCTTATCAATTTGTTAGCTAGTATATCATTAGCGCTATAAAAAATGGCTAAGGGCGCGGTAACTTTTTAAGATCATACATTGTGGTTGTTATCTGTGTATTGATTGTAATTGAAGAATCCATAATCATAAGTTTGAAATTTCTCTGCAGTAATCAATATGAATTATCCATATAAATATAAAATTGAAAGTAAAAAAATACTTACAACAAAGTAGACATTTTAATCTTAATAAATAATCTAATAAATAAGATTTTAGACAGATTTTTACTTTGTTACATCTCTTTCTTTATAAATAACATCATAATTTATATTATTGTATTTCTAAACAGGAAAGGAATACTCGCAACAAGATTTTGGTACAAGTGATATTGTATGCATTATGCAAGGAAGCGCCGGCTGGAAAATTTGATAATATTTGTGGCAATGCAAGAAATGACTTTATTAAAATTTGTTTTTGAGCTACTTGCTACTTACTAGCTACTTACTAGCAAGACTAAATAATAGACTAAAGATTCGTTAAATGTCAAGTCGGTTTGATTTTCAATTTTGACATTGAAAATTTAACAATTAATTTTAAGAATTTATAAATTTTGTAAAGTTTTTTAAAAGAAATTATGAAGTTTTGTTATCTTCGTTTGATTAACTAAACTTCTGTGATATATTAAAATTAGTAAAAATATATATAGTAAAAATTCGCAAAATTTGTTCTTATTTTATTGATTTTTTAATATTTATTTTAATAGAGACTAATAAGTTGCGTATAAATAACGTATGAGTTACGTACAAATATTTTTTGATAAAGTGTAACATAAAATTTTTATTATTTTAATTTTTTACAGAGGTTATTTTAAAAAATTAATTATTAATCTGAAATGTTTTTGCAAGCATTTTCAGTAAATATAAATTTTAATGGTGTCTTAACAAATTAAAGAATTATTAGTGAAACCAACTCAAACTATATATTTTAAATAAAGAAACATATAATTTTTAAACAAATTTGAATAGGATAGCCATATTCGGTCCGTGCTATTTTATATATTATTGGGACATTTCGGCATACAACAAAATATAAAGGCATACACACGATCGTAGGATATGTGCGTGTGAAAGCACGTATTACTTTTTTGTATCTTTTATTTTTCTGATTCTGTTACGTTAAAAAAAAGTTTATTTAAACAAACTAACATTGAAATTTTAAAGCAATAACCCGTGACGCAGTCTGTCTTACAAACTTATTTTATTATTTGTACATTTTTAAATATGTGTTTTCTTGCCTTTCTGGTCTGTCAAGCAGCAAATTCTTTTAATTTGTATCAAATTAAAAATTTATTATTAAATTATCACCAACATTATACAATAATTTAATGTTTAATGATTTTCTATCAAGAGGATTCGGTATCTTCTACCGATAGCTGTCTTTATAATTCGAGAACACAAATTTTTGTAATATTTTTGAAAGTATCAAATATAGACTAACTTAAAATATAGACTAATTAAATTGATGTCTCTCAAACTCCTGAAGTACTTCCATCAAACGATCGTACAACAGAACTTTTCTATTGATGGCCCATAGAAAATCATAATGATTAAACAATTTATATGGATTTTCCTCCAGCAGAATAACGTTTGGCAGATGTCTACACATCTCGAGAACATTCTGGGAACAAAATATAAGAAATAATAAAATTAATAATAATAATTTGAGCAATATGTATCTTTTAAAACTCTATATATACATATATGTATATGTATATATATATATGTGTGTGTATATATATATAATGTTTTTATATATATATATATATATATATATATATATATATATATATAAATATGGATTGAAAAAAGACTAAAAGAGAGAATGGAGAAAGAAAAGGAGGGAGAAAGATATAAGTAAGGGAAGATATTTCATATATTTTAAATTATGTGGAGGAAAATTTTTCGATTTTTTAAATCTAAATAAGTAATTCACATAAAACAGATAAAGTTTTATCAACAACACTTATAATTTATAAAATTATATTTCTTTTTTCTTTGATACATATTTCTAATCAATAGATGTTTTATATAAGAACAAAAAGTGATCTTACCGATTTTGGAGAAAGTAAATCGTTAGCACCGTAAAATATAGCTAAGGGCGCAGTAATTTTTTGAAAGTCATACATTATGGGTGTTTTTTGTCCATATTGTATGTAATTACCGAAGAATCCATAATCATAAGCTTGAAATTTTTCTGCAACAATCAATATAAATTATTCACATAAATATAGAATTAAAATTACAAAATATTAGAAAAAAACTAAAAATTTCTATTTTTATTTAGATAAAGGTAAAGTATCACATAATTACAAATAATGCTTAAAAGACTTACTGACATGACTGTCTTATTATTATTATAAATATAATATATTATTATTATATATATAAAGATAAAAAATTATATTAATATAAAGATAAAAAATCTAACAATAAAACTTTATATTAATATAAAAGATTTATACACTTTATTAAATCTCTTTCTTTATAATTAACATAATAATTCATATTGTTATATTTTAGAAGAGGAAAAGAATACTCACGTGTAATAATGTTTTGGCACGCATGATGTACCGCTTGCACGGAACTGCCGGCGGGATATTGTGAAAGTATTTCTGGTAATACCGTCTACAATGAATGATTTTATTAAGAACTATCTTGTCCTATATTAAAAATTTTATTTTATATTTTTATATTTTATATTTTATATTATTACATGAGATAAAAGCAAGGACAATATTATAATTAGCGATTAGGCTAAGTTAGAAATAACGTACAGTATTAAGTTGTGCTGGATCGGATCCGCAACCTAAAAATATTAGAGCAGCGCAGAGAGCTTGAGTAATTGTTTTATCAGCGCATAATGTTCTTCCGATCATGATACTACTTGATGATAAAGAAAATAATTCATATATTTCATTGACATCGAGATATTCCTAACAAATAAACATAAATGTGTTAATTGTATACTCAAATATAAAAATGAAAATTATACAGGATATAATATAATATTAACATAATTATTTTGTGTCAGTTTTTAAAAGAAATGTATAATTATTGGTAAAATACGACTTTGATATTTCTTTACCTTAATTTTTGGCATTCTATAACACAAATGTTCCAGCAAGGGAGGCGTTTTTTTCCAAATGGCGACCGGAGCAAGAAGAATACCTAATTTTATTTTTGCATTATATTCAGGTTTCATGGATAGTAAAATAAGTAATGCAGTAGTTCCCATCGAGTGAGAAACCAAGTGGAGAGACTTTTGTCTTGTGTAACTAAGTACATAATCGATCATAACTGGTAGGTCTCTCGTACTTATTTCGTGATAGCTAGGCAGTAAAATAAAGTTTACTTTCCTTTTATTATCTTTTAATACTGCTAAATCAACGAAAGTTTTCTTGTTATAAATTTTTTAATTTATTCAAAATTAATTTATAATCTTTATATTATAAAAAATTATTTTATTATAAAAAATCGATTTTTGTTAAAAATTTGAAGGAAAATCTGGTAAATTTGATGAAACAAAATATAAGTAAATAAAAGTAAGAGCTATATTTAAATTAAAAAATCGAAATTGAGAAAGAAAATTTCTTAAAGCAATTCTTGTAAAATAAAATTTTACCTAAATTGCCAAAAGTGTCTATTTCGTGGAGACAGTTTTACATGTGATTTACAATAAGAATTTCCCCTGACATTTCCAAACCATAAATCATATCCTTGATCAGCTAGTAAAAATGCTATAACACAAGATAATAATGCGTAAATAGTTTCTGTTATCATATTATATTAAGTATATTAACTATTTTTTTTATTAAAACATAATTATTTTTTCCTCAAGACATATCTGTACTAAATAATTTATAATATTAGACATTTTTATGTATTCCGGTGAGTATTATCAATATTGCCAAAACACAAAGTTACTATGTTATTATACAAATTTTGTTAAAAAAAAAAAAATTTTTAATTTGTAAGTAAAATCTATAATTAATAAAATTTTTTATTCGTATAAAATTTGTTTAATAAAATTTCAAAGTATTTAGTTAAATTAAAGAGATAAAGTAAAATTGTTTTAATACAAAAATTTTACCAAGATGAGATTTTACTGAAGCGTGTAATAATCCTTTAACATTATATGTTCATAATACTATTTTTATATTCTAAGAAATATTCACGAAATGTCGAGTCCGGAAATTCGGAAGTCGTATCTATTATTTGTTTTAGTTTATTTAAATCGTTTGAATTTATCATGTTACTTCATTAAAAGTAATAAAATATTGTTTCATTATTTTTCTTAATTTTACAAAACTTTATTAAATTTTATAATATAACAAGACAATTTTGTAATGAAACTGATCTAATTCAACATTAGAAAGTATTTACACAAACTTTAACTACTTTTATTTTCTGTTTCTATCAATTGTTTGTCTGGTTTGTACTTCTTTATAGTCATATAATAGTTATAAAGTCACCAAAATTTTTGCTACCTGAGTTGTCTTACAATTGTTATTATATGTAAATACTTGAAATTATATGAAGTCAAAGTGAACATATAGATCGCAACCTCCAATTTTAATTCGCAATGGATAAATGCATACGCGTTTGAGTATATGTGTAACTATTCTATATCATGTCTAGAATTGTGTCTTTAAATTTCGAAAATTCCATAGCTTAAGCTGTCAGTAATTTTTTTAACTTTTACATTAATCTCTATTTAATGATTTTTGTACATTCTCAGAAATAGATTTGCTCAATATACCGTGAGGAAATTTTTGCCAATTTTAAAATAAGAAAATAAAAAGCGAGGAGGCATTCAAAGTTACATCGCTGACTAGACAAAATAATTTTGAATCTGCTTAATATATTTAATATTGGCGTTGCCAACGCATTATATATTAATGATTACTCACCAAGGTCTTTGCCAGCCGATTGACCACCGGCTAACACCCAACAATCGGCTGAAGCAAAGAGACCATGTTGAAAGAACACAACTGTCCTTTTCTGCCGACCATTAAATAAAGGACTTCCTGATATTCTGTGTATCACCAAGTTGTAACCATCTTCCGTTGTGACGTAATGCTCTTCAGCAGAGTAACCATATCTTTCTACCAAACCAATCTACACAGATATGTAGAACATTCAAAATCGGTTAAAGGTTTTTGAACAATCCTAGTAATACTTGTACATGTAAAAATACATTTACTTTTTTTATGCGCGAGCGTGTAAATGTGCCACGTCTAAATAATTAAAACCTTTCAATGATGCGCTCTTTTTTTAAATTGACAAAATAATAATAATAATAATAAAAAACAATCTTATTGCACTTACAAAATCTAATGTAGTTACATTGTTCAAATCTGTTTTAACTTCATCTGGATTCCTCACTCTTACAATACTGGGAAACTTAGAATAGTTGATTACTGCTTTTAAAAAGAATGTTATGTCTTCGTAGAGATTTATTTCAGTAGCAACACTACAATAAATATAAATATGAAGAAAACAAATGATCATTCTCATCATGTTGTATATTCTTGCGAACACTATTATAACTTGTAAGTGTTAATAATATTATTTTTGATATTTGTTCTATGGTACCCTGCCTTTGTTTACATCCCAAGAAACCTACAAATATTATTAATATTAGTATATTCATTAATTATTATTTGACATTTATCTTTTTTTTAATATCAAGTCTTCAAATATCTAGTAATTTTAATTTTTAGCTTTAATATAAAAAATTAAAAAAAAGATTTTTAAATAATTAATTTAATAACTTTTACTAGATACGTAAATTTTATAAATTTTAATTTTAAAAAATTATAGAATTTAGTTATTTGTTAACTATGTTCTGATTTTATTAAAGATTAAGAATGTTAATTGTCACATACGGCAGACAAGTTAAAACAGCAACGAAAAATTGCGTTCAGACAAAATATATATGTGGACTCATCGCAATCTTATTACGATAACACAGCTTAGCAAAAAATTTGCTTAGTAAAACTTTTTTTGAATATAAAAACGAAAATAATCGTTTTGCTCAGTTTTTTGTACGCCATATACGCTAAATCTCGATCAAATTGCTCTATCACATCATAATTTAGAAAAATTCTAGTTACAAAACAGCTTTAATGTATATTGTAGTATATTGTAATTAATATATGTAAAAATTAGGAAAATAATCTTTTCTTCGCTAGCAGTCAAAAATCAAATAAAAAGACAGTAGTTGACGGCAAAAACCTGGCCAATTAATAGCTTTATTTTGCAACGTTTCGACCCTTGGTTTGGGTCCTTTTCAAGTAAATGTTACAACTCAACAGCGCTATATACTAAAAAGAACGGGGTTACATTATTAGATCGCATTACAATTTCTCGTATTACAATTTGCAACTTACAACATGCTGTGTGTCAAAAGTAGTCCATGTATAAAAAGGTAGAAAAAAACAGCGATATCAATCGGCCAAACAAAACGCTCGTCTGAAATCCATGACGGTACTTCTAAGACTGAGTGGTAACAATTTCTAGCATTTTCTACGTCCCCAACAAATGTAGACCAAGCAAACGTCAATCAATAATTGCGACTATTAAAGTGTTCTAAGAAATAAAAATATCTACGTTTGCAAATGTGTTAGGCGATGTATGTGTGGATAATTGTGTTAGAAATTAAAACGCGTAACTAATACTAGCGTACATAATAAGTCGATAGATGGATAAGTAATTATATAAGTTAATTATATTTCTATATCGATCACAAGATGTTAATTATGCCGTCATAGATCTGCCAATCAAAATTATGAGCGTGGGAAGGTTGTGTTTGATGATGATTGAATAATTAGTTTCTTGTTTTTTAATGTCGTTTTTATGCTCCTTTAATCTTGTTTCTAAATGTATTTTTTTTTGTCCTATATAGCTAGCATTACAATTCTTACAGTCTATTTTATATACGAGTTCGAGAATAAAATACGCTAAATCTCGATCAAATTGCTCTATCACATCATAATGTTGAGAAATTTAATTACAGTTTTACTTTAATTACAAGAAAGGGTTTCAGTGTATTGTAGTATATTGTAATTAACATATGTAATGTGATGAAGAAGTATAATTGCAAAAAATATTTTATACTGTTTATATATACTTTTTTATTGTTTTTTATTGTTTATGTAAATTCGTTATGTAAATTCGTATCGTAGCTTGACTATTAGTCTATGTAAATCGCACTTTGACCATTAGTCATCAATATCTTTTTTGCATAATTGACACAATAAATTCTTTTTAAGGGATAAAAATAACAACATATTTAATTTTGATGCCAATAAAATTTTTCTAATATGTTATCATAGTTATAATGTGCTACTATACACTAAACTAATCTTTTTTGCAAATTTAATTTAACTTTAAATTTTTTAAAATTATTACGTAATAAGGCAATTTGGTTAACGTACACGAGATTGTATTCAGCAGTCCAAAAAAAGGAAAACAATTATTCTCATTCTTGTGCGTTTTTTTTCGTTAAACAATTAGGCATTATACGAATCCTCAGGGACACATAAAATTTTACAATAATTCGCTGATATTTCAGTTTTTAACGAGAGTATTCAATATCAGCTGAGTATAGCTAAGTCTTTAATCAGCTAAGTTTTCACTTTGCTGAAGATGGCTTAAGGAAGAATTAAAATGTAAGATTTATAATTGTTTTGTTTTTTGTATTAAAGAATAAAGACCCATACACACGGAATATTTTAACAATATTTCAGGTATATTGGAATATATTCCCTGTTTATATATGGGTCTCTATTCTTTAATACATATATTCATTAGCATTGCAACACTATTGCAACATTGCTGCAATGTTGCAATAGTGTTGCAACATTTGAAATATTTTGTGTTGTATGGAGATAGATAGTGTGTAATTATGCACCGTTGTCCGCGTGAAATTCTCAAAAGCTTTGTATTTATTAATGTTATATACATATGTTATATTTGATTAATTTTTTAACCGATGGTTATGTATTAAAATTATATAATTCATCATTTTATTTCAACAACTTAGAAATAATAATTAGAGGAGAAAGATTAATCTAGAAACTTTATAAAAGTTTATTATTATGGAATTTTTTTCTAAGGATATATAATTTTTTTAATACATATATTTACTAATTTACTAATTTAAAAAGCAACATTAAATTAAATTTCTGCGGGTAGATATGTAGAATATTTATGTCGGCAAGAGATTTATCGACAGTCAATAATATTCTTCAATTACCTTATAATTACAAAAGTTTTTATTAATTTGTACAATTAATAAATAAATCATACAACTGAAATGCATTTAATCTATATACAGTAGTCTAAAACCATACTTTTTATTTTTGTAGAGTTGTTTACAGCTCAAAGAAATCAATAAATTAATCAATTAATCAATTTACACTTTTTGTACATTTGTAAAATTGTATTGTACATGAAAAAGGTGTGAATAAACGACTCATGTGAATCTCAGATGAATCTCGAAATTCACATCAGGATCCCAGCATCGGTAGCGATTTTACCGACGGAGCCGAGGAAACACAGCCGCCGGTATCGCCTGTTTAAAAATGAGTGTAGGCGGCGATATCGAACGGGTGATTTTCGCAGCGAGGTCCCGCGGCGAGTGCCGGTGGTGTGGTCGCCGTCACGGACCCGTGTGCGAGCGTGCAAAACATCCTCGTGTGCGTTCTGGAAACGCGTTGCTCCGCGCTGTCGCCGAATGTTCCCCGAGCGCGTTACAACCGTCGAGCGTATCCCCCGCTATGTTCAGCGAGTGAACGCCATATTATGAGCCGAACGCCTTTCCCGGGACGTTCGCTTTTCGTTCAGCGACTCGCGGTCGCGGACGAATGTGACGAGACTCGCGGCTAACCAAGATCTGTCATCAACCCGTCCATCGCGAAGCGACGATACGCTGCCGAGTTGATAATCCTGCCTGGAGAGCGGTTAAGTAGGCCTCAAAGTATACACATATTTTGCGCAAGCGGTCCATAATGCGAGTCCCGTACGAGCGTTCGAGCTTACAGGTGTATTGTTGTCCTGTGAGAAAGCGCCGATAAAGCTACATAAGATAAAGAGAAAAAGGGAAGTATATGACAATTATGTAAAAGTATCAACAAGAGTGTAAACATGCCGAGTCGCGAGCACGCCAGAAGGCGAAACGTGCGTGGTGCACTGTGATGCCTATAACGACGACACACGTGATGATCCGCGTCGATATCGCACGTAGAATGCACTGCAGCACGGAACGAGTCTTGTGTTCGGTTCCTCTACCGTTGTAACGCACGATACGGATCTCAGATGCCGATGATCATGGCACAGGAGAGCGACAAGTATCCGCTTCACAGATGTATATTTCAAGGGGACGTGAAGACGCTGAACATCTTGATTAGGACACACGACATTACCGAAAAAGATAAACAAGGTTTGCTTTGGAGCATTGATTCTATTTTAAGTGTCTCGTGTACCTCGTGTACAAGTAAAGACAACCAGAATTATCACGTTGCTCCAGGATGAAAAGTGTAAAGAATGTTTCACTCTTTTGTTACAGGAAATACACCTTTGCATTTAGCTGTGATGTTAGGAAGAAAAGGTATGGATACTTGTACCTTTCATCGTGTTCAACATATTTGGAGAATGTCTTATTTCATGTTTTAGACATTAGAAGTGTAACGTTCAATGTGATAATCACTTATTTGGAAAATTTAATGATTCTAAAATTCTTTATTTAAAATTTTTCAATATAATTTAACAGAAAGAATTCTTTAAATTAATCATGGAGAATACATATTATGTATAATATCTCCATCATTGACTAATGATTAGTTGAATCAAATAAGGTCAATTTAATTTTGAGAGTTTCCATTTTTTCATAAAATTAATTATTTCTATATTGTTTTTTGTATTAAATATATATATATATATTTTTTTAATATAAAATAATTTATATATAGTAATGCTTGTTTTAAAGCTATTTTTTTTAAACGTTTTGAATAAAAGTTAGAAGTTTAAAGAAAAAAGATATATGTATATATTTAACATACACCTATAAATACAGTCTAATATAATATGTATTTTTTATAAAATTAACATCATTGATTTTTCAAAGGGAATTATATTTTTACTTTAATTTCTTTAGCTGTTTTGCCTATAAGTAAAATAAATTAGGAAAAAGATTAATAGTTCACAAAATATTTTATATATTATTGTGATATTTTTTAGCGTACATAATAACATACATACGCGGACACACGATTACGTGCGCGAATGTGTGTGTGTGCGAGGGCGCGTATCTTTTTCTGATTTAATAACGTTCATAAGATAAAAGTTTATTTATTTACAAACCAGCATTGTAATTTAAAGGCAATAATCCGTAAGGTAATAGTCTTGCTATTTTTTATCCTATTGTTTTTGTAGATTTTATTATAGATATTTCCTCTTTTTATGTTTTTAATCTTACAAGCATTAAATTTTCTTAACTTATATCAATTTTCAGACTTATTATATATTAAATTATTAACAACATATATACAACATTAACAACATATACGTTATATATTATAACTGTTAAAATAATCATTTAATTTATTTGTATTATAAATTTTGAAAATAGAAAATGACAGTTTCAAATATCTGTGTTTCTGTTGCTTATTGCGTGTCATTTTTTACTTACGGTTTATATTAATGTACTTACCAGTTTATTTATTTAGAATATTTTAAATAGTAGTTAAGAACTAGAAATTTATTTATTTAGAATCTTCTCAACAAATAAATCACTTGATCTTTAAATCACATTACTTGATCTCTAAGCGAATCACATATTTTGATTTCACTGAAGTCTATAAACATTAATATTGTCAAATACGGATAAGTTGAAACTGTGAGCAACGATCAGCTGTACTCAGACAAATATATACGTAGACTCATCGCAGTCTTACTAGAATAACAAAAAATTACTTTTTTGAACACAAAAAACGAGAATAATTGTTTCGCAAGTTTTTTGGACTCTGAATACGATCCCATTTATCAAATTGCTCTATTGCTTGCAAATTGCTTACATCAATTTTAAAAAAGTCGCAGTTAAAGTTGCAAAACAGGGCTTTGTTTTAAATTATTGTAAATTATAACTACTATATGTAACGTATTGGAAAAGTTTTATTGCACAGAATATTTCATAGATTTTTAATGGTTTATGTAAGTTGCAATTTTGACAATTTTGACAATTTTGACTTTATAATCATCATATCTTTTTGTTGCTTATATAACTATAATTGACGCATTAAATTTTTTTTAAGGACTAAAAGTTTGAACAACATTAACTTAATTTTGATTGTAATAAAATTTTTCTATATTAACATATCATATATTGTATTCATAATATGTTAATTTCTACTAAAATGTTTAGTTCTTTTTACAAATTTAATTGCAAATTTCTCAACATTATGACGTGATAAAGCAATTTAGTAAACGAGATTGTATTCAGAAAACTGCATCCAAAAAACTGCAGAAAACGATTATTCTCGTTCTTGTGTATATATATTTTTTATTAAACAATGTAATTGAGCATTATACAAATCCATATGAGGTTTTACAATAATTCACTGACTGATTTAGCCAATCGGCTTTTATCAAGGAAGGCCAGCTAAAGCTGATGCCGAGTAGTTGATCATTGTCTGATCATGTTGAATTATAATGAATGAATTAGATCAAATAAACTTTGTCTTAGCCAGTATTAGCACTCGTTTATGTTATGTTATTGTTACGTGTGAATATATGTAATATATGTGTCGGCATATAACTTATTGAGCACTAACTTACTTGTTATATTTGTTAACATATTATCATGTTCAAAAGAAGTTGAAGTAGATTCAATGTATACTTTGTTTTGTTACGTTGCAGAATGTGTTCAATTACTGCTTGCACACGGGGCACCTGTAAAGGTGAAGAATCTAGCTGGTTGGAGTCCGTTGGCCGAAGCAATCAGTTACGGAGATAGACAAACCAGTTCGTATAAAATAAAACAATAAATATAGCTTTAGTATGCTACTTATTTTTGATGAGACATATAGAGATTGTAAAAAGAGAAATTAAAGATTTATTAAAAAATGTTTTCTTATATAGTATCATCTTTAGTACGTAAACTGAAGCAACAAGCAAGAGAGCAAATGGAAGAAAGGAGACCGAATTTAGTATCTGCCTTGCATCAAATGGGAGATTTTTATATGGAATTAAAATGGGATTTTCAGAGTTGGGGTGAGTTTCTCATTTACTTCTTTCGGTTTTTAATTGCATTATTTTGATTGCAAAATTGTTTATCACATTGTGTGCACCTGGAAAGGTGAATAATATGCAACAATATGATAGACAATCGGAATATTTGTTTCCATAAATATGGTATCAATTTTTCTGTAGTTTCTTTTTGTAATATTACATCTTTTCACTTTCATATGATTTCCTTTCATTAACGTTGTTGAACTATTATTCTCTTCTGCATTTCCCATAAATTTATGTCGACTTGGATATTGACTTGGAAATTTTATTTTCTAAAGATAATATAAAAAATGGATGTCTTAAAATGTTTTATTTTTTTTGTCATTTAAACATTATAGCTAATTTAAAGTCGATTTTAATTTTTTCTCCTTTAAAAATTATACTATACCTAAATGTTTATGAAAAATTAATATATAAGCTCGTAAGCAGACAAAAACCATTGCATATAATTGTCGATATTCTTGCTAAAAAAACCTGAGAAGGTTTGACTTATTAAGTTTGTCAAAAATTCTGTTATTAATATCTGATTAATTAAGTTGATTCTTTTGGAATTTATTTATTCTGGATATTTTGAAAGAATTATATTCATATAATTCTTTATTTTCTCTATTAGTTAATGATAAATTTGTTTATTCTTTCAGTGCCGCTAGTTTCGAGAGTATTGCCGTCAGATATATGTAAGATTCATAAAAGTGGGGCTTCAATTAGAATGGACACGACTCTTGTAGATTTTAATGACATGAGGTGGGAGAGGGGTGACATATCTTTCATCTTTAATGGTGACCAAAAGCCTAGCCATTCATTGACTGTCCTCGACAATAAAGCCAAACTTTTCCAAAGAGTGAGATATGAGGTTAACAGTCTATTTAAATTTATCCGTTTTCTTTGTATTTATGCTTTTACGTATATAAAATGTAAAAAACACTTTGTATATATCTATGAGTTTTGTTCTTTATATATGATAAAAACTTCAGAATTTTGATGTTTTAACATATCTATACAGTAATAAGCATGGCTAATCTCAAACTATTATTTTATGTCGAGACAGTTCTATAATAACAAAGTAAACTTTAGACGTTAGCGTTTCTCATTTATTTTATTATATTAATTTCTTTTATATATATATATATATTAAGATTATACATTATGTCAATAGCATACATTGAAGCAATCTTTTTTTGTACTTTAGGAAACAGAGCTTGAAATAGAGGATGAAGTTGATATTCTTATGTCTAGTGATATTATGGCAGCACAAATGTCTACCAAAAGTATCACGTTTTCTAGAGCACAGACAGGATGGATTTTTAGAGAGGACAAAAGGGTGAGCATGTTTGTACTAGTATTGGTAATAAATTATGGGATGTAATGTTATGTTATATGCAATATTATAGAATATCTCATACCAAATGTTTTCTTTTGAATCTTTTAACAATTTAGGAATCAATCCTGAGAGATATTTTAGATTTTTTACAATCACAAAATTAACTTAAGAATGATATGATAAAATATGCATAAAGCAATATTTAAATAAATATTTAAAAATTTAGGAAATGGTAGGTGCTTTTCACGCTGATTTTTACCAAATTAATGGCATGGTATTGGAAAGTAGAAAACGTCGTGAGCATTTAAGTGAAGAAGATCTTCAAAAAAATAAAGCTATTATGGAATCCCTTACTAAAGGCAGCTCTCAAGGATTTAAAAATGGCGAGGTAAGATTTTAATTGTAAAATGTTGCTTTAGGGCGTTTAGGGTTTTTGCTGTATTAAATTGTAAAAACGAGAAATCATATTTTTTTTTGCAATATGTGTCGAAATAAATTAATTCTTTTATGAGTCATTGCGTTTGATAACATAAATTATCTCATAAAGTTTGTTTTTGTTAGAAATATGTAAATTGAGTTACATATACGTTTACTTGTAATAGACACTTGTTATTTTCCCTCCGATAAATATTATAAATATATGAGAGGTAAACAAAATACATACATATATATACTCGATATATAGTACATATATATGTATTATATATATGTATTATACATATATTATGTTACCATATATATAACTAAAACGTTTAATAAATTTAACATTAAAAATAAATATAAAATAATATAAATTTATCTATTTACTTAGCCTCCCATGAGAAGAGCATCGTTGAATCCGCCACCAGAATCGAATATAACATGGGATGAATATGTCGTTGCTCCGCCTGGTCAATGTCCGCTTCTAGGAAGAAATCTCGTTTACAAGGAGAGTAGTAAATCTTTCAAAGCTACTGTAGCAATGAGTCCAGATTTTCCCCTCACCGTCGATATGCTACTCAATGTTCTGGAAGTAATCACACCGTTTAAGCATCTAAGCAAGTTACGCCAATTCGTACTTATGAAGTTACCTCCCGGATTCCCGGTTAAAATCGATATACCGATTCTGCCTACTGTCACTGCTAAAATAACTTTTCAAGAATTTGCCTTCCGAAACGACATAGATCCAGAATTATTTCAAGTGCCATCAGACTACTTTGAAGACCCAATGAGGTAAATTTACTCTTGATAAAATAGATTAGTGTATTACTGTACTTATAGTACTGTATTATTTTATAGATTGTCCAAAAAAATTGGTGTAATCTAGTTATGATTTTTGATAAATTGACCATTTTAGAGTAGATTTTTTTATAAATATATTGTTTATTGGAAAAATTTTATTTGATTCATGTTATAAACAAAGATTATATTTAAAAATCTATAAAATATCTATAAAATATACAGTAATCTTTATTTCGGATCTTTAGAAAACAACACGATATAAGTTATATTATATCGAAATTTCGCTTCGCATATGTTAAGTCTGAAGCACGATAATACGTTTTCAGAGGTTACGGTGCGTACCTAACTATGATGATGGTTCTTCATACCGCATCATGTGCTCGAGGATAAACTTCAAGACAAAAATAAAAAAGCATTATACATTATCGCAAATTTCATTTCATTTTTAACATTTTTAAAATTTTTATCTCGTCAACAAATTATATGATTTTCATTTAATTAAATTATGTCAATGTGCTAAAAGAACACCTATAAAATTATTCATATTTTGGCTAATCAACTTTTACAAATACAATATAATAGAAATTCGGATGCAATAATAGGTTTATTATGCTTGCTTGATACTTTTGCATAAATTTTTACACTGTCTGTGGCACTCAAAGGCTTGATTTTTTTTTACATTTGCCTGAAAAATATTCATTAAAATTATATTCTAAGAATAATAAAATTGTAGTTTTGTATGATGCAATTTAACATTATACATATATTCATCTGTGCAAGTATTTCTCATGTCATTTTGCAGTACTCGCACTATAAACGACATTTTTTTTACTAATCATTAACAATTGCTTTGCAGATTTCCAGACTTATGACGCTTCGACATCCTAATATTAATCAAGATCCAGCCTAATCGGGGTCTGTTTTCTTCTATGCTAGAGGACAATCTGGCTTTCGTGATTTCAGCCTGTTTGGAAAGCACCTACACGAGCCATTATGTTGTTCATTGAATAACTTATTGTCATAATTTAATCACACCTAACAGCGAATAGTGTCGAATATTTACGGGATGTTCAATAAAGAAGTAAAGCTACAGAAGACAAATTTGCACTAAAATCAGATAAATTTGCATACTATTTAACATCTAAACTCAATCACGTTTGTCTACTTAATTTGCGAAGCATATTAATGTTTATAGAGATAAAGATCATTCATATATCGTGCACATGAAAAAGTATACTATGTAAGATAAGTGATATAATCTGACATGTCAAAACACGTTCGAAATTTCCACTATTTGACTGTGTTTAAGAATTAAATTAATAATTTTTCACACCAGGAAGTCTTTCTTAAACCCGTGTCTGATCACGCATCGAAGATTAAGAATCATAAATAAGAGATTAGAGTTTAATCAATCGAAATAAAGCGGAATAAGATTAAAGTTATCTTTTGGTAAAATTTTAATTTCCAATTCATAATCCTTGTTTGTTCTTCGATGTCTGGTCTGATATGGACTTATGATTCTCTATCTGTCACTGCAATCATATTGGATTTTTTGGATCAGATTAGAACGATTATTATATACAATTTATTTTTGTGATGTACAAAAATTCTTGTGTCTTTTTTGGCAGCGATAAAAAAACAAATAACTTTAATAAACAGCGAAGAAAATATGTTTTTTATGATTTTTAATTATGTCATGATATGATTGCAGTGATGGTTAAAAGGCTTAATAATCAAGCAAAATAGACTAGATAACGAAAGAATATTACTATATTTGTATTCTACACTTTTCGCGAATAACTATTTACTCTAATCAGCGAAGATGACTGTGTTCATATTTATTTCTTCGCTACTCTCACGAGCAATATGTATTTTTACTATCGGAATTTCCTAAATACTATAGCATTCAATTGGTCATGTAAAAGAATATTAAGATTATTAAGAATATATTAGTTTAAAATATATTCTTCAGTATTACCGATTTACAATTATGTAGTTTATACTATAATGATTGTAATATTTTTCTTTTTTTTTAGTACAAAATACCGTTTTTAACGGCTTTTTAATCTTGCATGAATCAATACATAAAGTCATCTTTAAATATAACGATTCGTACTCATACCGCATTCAGTACTAACTGTCGTTTACGTAATTCTAAATGTAACTACGCGTAGTATCTCATGATATTACATATTTTATTCTCAGATATTTTTAGTTGACCTTTCTCTTAATGAAAATTTAATTCTTAATGCCATTCTTACCGTAGCTTTTATTTTTTAGTATAAACATCTTGACACACTTATATTAAAATATGGCGGAAATAAATAATTTAAGTTTACTACAAATAATTACGAAAAATAAGAATTTAATATCTATTTACTGCATTTATGAACATTAATTTACGAAAAATCACTTTTTTTCATTATTAAAGGAAGTTTTTCACCTGCAAAAACTCTATGTTTTGAAATACAATAAGGTTCAATTTAATATTCAACATAATTTCGAATTTCTTTATAGATGCAGGTTTTCAGTAATTTATGTACACGCAGGGTCATTAATGCTTTAACAGTCGGATTTAGATGCAACTTTTGTCTTAAGTTTCGTGTTTATATCCATTTGTACGCCCCCTATTTTAACGGCAACCGTCGGATATATCTAAGATTAAGATAATTTACATTAAAAAATTACAGAATTATATAATTTGAATCGTGACTTTATTACAATCACTCCCGATGAGATAAAGCGTCTCACATCTTATTTTTCGCGATTAACAGTTAGTGATGGGTAATAAAGAGGGAAACATCCGACCACTTTAAATCATGAATTTGTTGCACAGAAATGCACGTGCATTTTCTATATACACCGTAATAAGCGCCTTGTACATTTCAGATATTAATGATCTGCATATAAGCGAGAGATAATAGATGTTGTTATTGAAGAATGCGAAAGTATGAGTGCGGATTAACTTTCCTTCTCACTACCGAATGGCTCGAACAATCACGATGAGATCTAGCTCGATTATGTTTTTGCTCGATAATGTTATGGATTTTTTTAGTGAATAATAGACACAGATTTTGAAATAAACGAATGGATTTTTCTTGCCTATTATTCAGTTGTACAAATTCTATTATGTTTTGTTTTATTAGATTGGTTGTACATGGAATAAAAAAAAAAAAAAAAAAAAAAAAAACGCAAAACATTAGTATTTTTTATATCGATTACAATTCTTGAATGTTAGATATAAAAATATAAAAGTATTTATATATAAATGTGTGCAGAGTGCGTATGTATGTCGCAGCACCGTATCTTAGGATTTTGAGCTTTCTAGTAATTTTAAATCCTCTTTTTCCTTATCATCGCCTAATGCAGTATTCCAATATACAAATTCATCTTGCAATTTGTGTTGACAATATTTGGCGATATTTATCTTTATATCATCCTTTGACGTTTATGTATTTCCTTTTCGTTAAAACCGTAAGTGGAAAACTTTTTATTATACAAATTTTAATTAATAATTATTGTTTTTGAAGAACATCATGTCACACTTTTTAAAAAGTAAAAGTAAACTTTAAGATGTGAGAGAGCGCGTGATTCATCGTTCTGATAACTATATTTTTGCTCGGGTCATCAGTTATAACATGAGTATCGTTTTATTTTAATAAAGTTTAGAATAACATCTTTCTATATTTTACTTTATTCTTCCTAAATCTTCACACCTTGTATGCGTTATGTTGTGAAAAATTTTCAAATACCCCATCTAAATAATATAATATTTAAATGATCTTACGAGATATCTTACGAAAAATATGTGTCTTATAAAGTTATTCCAAAGTTATTGGAGAATTCTTTTTTCTCGAATAATCCAGGCAACATTCCAGCAATATTACAACAATGTTGTAAGATTTTCGCAATATAACTGCAATATTACTAGAATATTTTGTGTTCAGCTAGGATTCCGTTATAAGTTTCCTAGTCGAGGGTTAATTTGAGCTAATACGGGCTCTAATAATAATATAGCGCCATAATATTTGATGATAACTAACGACACGGACAATCGAAGTCTATTTCTTGTGTCTCCTTTTTAGTGCGTCTGATCTTTTTTTTTTAAATTTGCATTTTTTTACTTATGTTAATAATTTTTTAAAAATTTATCGAACAGAGTAGCAATTTTTCTCATTACAAGGTCGTGTCCAATTAAAGGGTACAGCCGCAATGCAATGTGTGGGAACAAAGGGGCGGATGCAATCGTCACGCGTATATTACTTTACGTGACACGCGAGTCTATTAATCGCCGCATAATCCGAGCACGATCATCCCCTGAAGCAAAGTTGCGATGTTACGCGTCGCGCGATCTTGAACTACTTGCGACTAATTCACGACCTTCTCTTCGGCTGACGCGGCCGAAACTGAGGAGTCGTGCGTGAACACATGCACGCCTACAGCATACTTACGTTCAATTCTATCAATACAGATTAATTAGTTCTAGTTCTAATTCTTAATTTTTTATTTTAGATAAAATATATTACCTGCGATGTATCTTGATTCTTAAACTGTACTAAAATGAAAAGCGATGAAATAGAAATTTAAAAAGGAATAAGTTTATTTAAAGGAATAGCGAATTAATTAATGATGTAAATACAACAAATTAACATTATGAAAAAATTATGATTTAAATAATATTACATTATTTATTCTTATTTTCTTAAGTGTAACGGATTCCTGCGAAATATTAAAAATAAAACTAATTGAAATAAAACAAATAACTCTGCTTTTTTTATCCCTAATATATTAACTATAGATTCCTTAAAAAAATTATGTTCTCTAGTTAGAAAACATTATTTGTCCCGAAGCAAGAATGGATATGTACAATACAGAATTAGGTGCTGATAAAGTTTCCAGGAAGAGAAAGTCTGTCGTCTTTCAGATTATTGCGAAAGTTCCGGCTGCTTTTTGCGACATGTATGCGTTTTGCGTAAGACTGACACCTTTAAAAAAAGTATAGTACGCTAGAACAATATGCTCTATTCTTGAAATTGATGGAATTCCATAGAAAGTAAGCGAACTGAGAAAGGAATGCAAGAGAAGAAAAAACGTTTCAACTTGTGAAATAATATATTGGAACTTTATATAAATCAATATTAAAAATAATTGTACTATAAAAAGAAATTAATCTCTCTCTAGCAAGTACAAAAAGAAACGATAATATTATTAATCACGACTAAAAACGTTTCTAACACATATAAAAAAAGTATTATGTAACGTTATATTTTAAAAAATATGAAAAAGAATTTCCTTTTCAGTGCAATGTATAAAATAAAAAGAAAATTAGAATACATTCTTTAAATATCTTATAGAGTTAATTTCAACAAGTTTGAAAGCGTCCAATCCGACTTTTTCTTATTTTAATTTTTCATATTATTATATATAACAATAATCAAACATGAAAATTTTAAATGTATTTTATTAAAGTGAAGTTGGGATCAAATCCCATTATTATTTTTATTTTCTTAATGAGAATAATGGAAATAACGAAGTAATACTGCTTTCTTTTATGTGTAATTATAATATCTTTAGAAAAAAATTACTATTCTAAAATGGTTCTGACACACAGACATGAGGACTTGCGAGATACTTATATAACAACATCCTGCACCTCAGAAATTATTGTGTGTGTATATTTGAACGGAAAAATGTAAAGCGGAAAGATAGTTTCCATACCTTTGGGCGTGTCTTACCGATTCTTGTCAACGTCCTTGTCAGCACGGCGGCTCCTAAGAACAACCTAAGCTCAAACAACCGAGACCACCTTGAAGCATAAAGAGGGGCATATTGACATGTTAGAGGAGAGGATATATAGAGGTTTTGCACGCTGCTATAAGAACGGATTATCTTTCCGTGTCTTGAACACTGTGTTTCTTCGAAAAATGCAAGCAGTGACATCAGCAATATGAAGTTGTTCTTTGTTGTAAGTAAATTAAATTTTTTTTTCTTGAATTTCTCCTGGGTGGTTTATGAAACATTATTAAAAATAAATCTTTTGATACATCTTAATATTTTTTGTGCTTAAGGGTAAATACTGGTACATACTGAATGATTGTTACTGAGCTGTGAAATTGGTTAAATCGCCATAATTTCAAATGCTTTTTAATTGAATACTATAAATAAAATGCTATAAAAATTTACTTTTTACAAGAATAAATCTATATACTTGGAATATGTACATATATACATGGAATGGTAATATTTACATTTTTTAATTATGATCCATACAGAATATTCCAGTAATACTACAGCAATGTTAGAATATTTTAGCAATATTGTAGCAACATTTAATATTCCATACTGTATGGGGAATACATTATATATATTATTATATCAATAACATAATAAATTATTTATATTTATATAAATTAAAAAAATATATATTATGCTTATAATATTATGTTCTCTTTTAAATTTGTATGTGCGTGTGTAATATATAATACTATGTTTTCTACAGATATCAACTCTTACTCTAATTGCAATATGCCGTGGCGCGGATGAATCTCCGGATGAATTAAAATTGTTGACAAAACTAACACCGATAAACAGTCCACAGCGTACATATTCGGATAATACACGTAATCAAGGAGATTTAACTGCATCGGCGAGTGACCGAAGTAAGAGAATATTTTATTCCTATATATTTTATCATTATTTATACATATACGATTTATAATTTTATGCATAGCATATATTTATTATTTATTTGTTCATGCTCTTATTATTTATGAAACTATGGTTTTATTTTTGTTTATGAATAAAAAGGAATAGTTCCGCTTGCAATGATAAACGATTAAATGCGGAATAATTCAAGGAGATCGTTAGCCCATGACTACGAGCAAACTTTTTTGACATGACAATTTAATGGCAGCTTCGTTGCATAACGTAATAGGGTTTATTGTACACGAGTATCCATACATGATTACATTAATTATTCTATTTTTGAAATATAGTTCGTTACGTTAGCAACTCTTAAGAGTAGCACAAAGTATACGGAAGTACGAAAAACGCATACTGAAGTATTGAAGTATCGCTCTGTGAATCACTTCTATTTCTTCCCGAGAGGAAGTCCTTCGGGTGGCTTATTATATTAGCATCTATATTACAACTTTGATGTTTTTTCCGTTTTTGCAATAGGAAGCGCCCGACTTCAAAGTTAGAGCGTGAGAATGGCAGTGACACACTTACTTAATATGCTGATTACTCACCGCACTATTACCTTACATCGTGCAATGTGAATATGAATCGCGATCGATTATTATACCTTACGTTCGCAATTTTATTCTGCATTCTGTGCGCGTAACTTCCGTAACTTATGAGAATTATTGTTTTTAACTTACAAGCAATTCCTAAAAAATTAATGACAAACAATTATTCTATTAATTTTATAAACTTTATTAATTAACAAAGAAGAATAATAGATTATTTGTCACATGAGTATTTTACAATAAACTTAAATTCTAAATCGCGATGTCAATTATTATGGAAAATTTGGATTTTACATATTCTGAAAATTAAATACAAACCGAGTCTATTAAAAATTGATAGAAATTGGATAGGGCGATATTTTCGAGTGGCATTTTTTTCAATGTTTAGCCGCTTTTTTATTGCTTAGTAATATTTTTATGAGTAAAGTGTCGTTTTTTTGTGTAAATCTATTTCTACTCATTTTTCTAAAATACTTTAAGTTTTTAGTTTTTTTATTATTATTTTACTAGTTTCTGACTTTTCATTTCAAATACGTTTTTCTACGTATGAGTAGTCGAACAAACGAAAGCGTTTATGTAATAATGGCTTCTTTCATAGCTAAAGATCCACAATCGGTCGAAGAACTGTCTGTAAAAAGAAATGTTAGATATGATTTTATGACGCATCGCATATGAGTGCTTAATTTATATCTGCGTGCATTCCGTCATTTTTTCGAATTTTTATGTAACTTTTTAAATATGCTCTCAAAGTCAAAAACTTCAAAAAGATATTAAAAATGTCGCAAATTTCTAAATTCTAGATAGATAGATAAAGTTTTAGAAACCTATTTTCATAAAATTGATCGATCTTTAATTCTCCAATATACATAATTTATTCATAAAATAATTTTTATTCAAAAAAATATTTGTATTAGCGTTTCATATAACAAAAGGTTATCCTGGAGGATATCCTGGATCAATTGGAGGATATCCTGGAGGATATCCCGGAGGATATCCTGGAGGATACCCCGGAGGATATCCATATGGTACGGGAATTGGATCCATTTATCCTGGTACATCATACCGTGGTAGCAGTCTAATTCCAGGATACAGAGGTTATCAATATACTGGACCAGGAGGACTCATTGGTAGTGGTATTGGGTAAGATTTTATTTTTTATCACGTTTTTATATATGGAATAATTATTTGAATAAAGTAGAATAGTAATTATTTTAAAAATATAAACACATACATATTAAATTCAATATTTAATAGATATTAAATTTACTATGTATTTAAAATGTTATATTAAAATGTTAATATTAAAGTTAATGTCTATATTAATTTTTACAAGAAGTCCGGATTTTAATTCTTTTCTAAAGAAACAAATAGACAAATATAAGCAAATAAGCAAAATTAAAAGCAAGAAAATAAAATTTTTTGTTGCAGATATGGGTATTATGGTAATGCAGGAAATTATCCTGGATATTATGGATATGGGGGTTATCGAGGATACGGAGGTGATTATGGAAGGGGATATTATCCTGGCGGTTATGGAGGTTATGGCGGTTATGGGGGTTATGGAGGTGTTACGAGCGTTGGAGGTTACGACGATAGTTTAGGATATGGACGTGGTGGTTATGGTCGTTATGATGGATACGATAATTATGATTATGGAAATGCATATGGCACAACAAATTACGGCTCAACATATGCAGCAAGGAGTCCATATTATCCATATAGTTATCGAAGTGATAGTTACGGTACATCCCTTAGTAATCCATCTGGTTATCGTGGTTATTCATAAACGTGACATTGTACATGTTTTTACGTAACATTTACAAACGTTACAATTAAAAATGTTTTTACAAATTAAAATATGTTAACATATAATATATATACTATTAGTAATAAATAATTAATTATATAAAATTGGAATTATTGGAATAGAATGCACAAAAGCTGTATGATAACATATTTTTGATGTAATACACATAAAAGAAAAATCATAATATAATTTTATAATGTAAAACATGCTATATTGAAATAAAAAAATAATTATTATATTCTTTACAATATTTCTTGTTCTTTACTTATATTTCTTTATTTACAATACAATATCATATTTATTTCGTTATTATATTTGACTTTTTTATATCTATTTAATTTTTCATTTACTTTTAATATAGGATTATTTGTTACATTTTTTACATTTAATATTAATTTAAAGTTATTTTTATTAATTATTGCACAGTAATAATAATAATAATAATTTAATAAAAATTTATGTAGTTTATTGATTTGCTAATTATTAGCAATTACGAAATATCTAAAGAATAAAAAATTAAGCTATTTATATAAAATTTTTGTTTTATTATAATGATCTTTACACATCTAATGTATACATTAATATACACTATTTAATATCATTTTATCAGAAAACCGAATATAGAATATTTTTGGGTAAAAATTTTAAATCTCTATTATATATCATTATAATAAATATATATCATTACAATAAATATTAGGATATTGGTTGGTGCCAAAATGCAGAGCTAGTTTGAATAGGAATAGCGGTCATGAAAAATTTTTCTTAAGTTTTACATCAAACTAAATACTGAATAATCGCAATAAATTTAATCTATAAACTTTGTAATTTTTATTAATTTTTAAAATTATAATTTTTTTATAAGTAATAAATGGAGTAGTACACATTTAAGTAATAAAAAAATTAAATAATATGTATAAAATTCAAGACAAGAATGTTGGGAGAACTGTATCTGTAATAAATTTACTTAAAAATTTCGTATTTAAAGTTTTTGTAAATTTTATGATGATATACTTGAGTTTTTTGACTCAAATTGATTAAATTAGCAGAAAATTTAGTATTTAGTATTTAGTCTTTGTCTTATGGATACAGAATTAATTAGTTTACAAATAAATTAATAAATTAATAAATATATATATTTACAAATAAATTAATAAATAAATATATATATTTACAAATAAATTAATTGTAGGAATTACATTAATTAATTTATAGGATTAAAATACTGAAATTCGCTATCAATTCAATTTTTAGTTTGAAGTATTTGTATATTCTATTGACTTTGGTTATTTCAGTAAATATTACAAATATTTTTAATTTGGCCATCCATCAACTAATCGGCAGCTGACGGACGGGCAATGCCAATATCCTATACTTATTGTTATTCTCCACGAGAAGATAAGCTTGTCTTTTTAATATGATTGCAACTTAAACTAAATAAGTTAGTGCTACACTCCTTATTTCGCCTTTCTGCTTTTGCTTCTTCTTCGCTCGACGGTCTTAACTGGAACATTCAAAAAACCAAGATTGGTTTGATTTAATGCCTCTTTGAGATAATCGATATTGCCAAGTTGATTTATGTCGAGCATTTTTACAACGAATTTGCTGTCTTGTGTATCACATGTGTCGCATGCATATGGAACAGGAGTAGCGGATGGGAACATAATTTTCATTTTATTGCTGTCCATCTCGTTGCCAGGACAGTATGGTACGAAGATAACAGGAATGAATCCCAACTGACCAAAGACAGAGGTAAAAGTCGAGCTGGTTGCTACGTTTGTGTTGTTATTTGGCTCGACTAAATAACAGGGACATGCTTGTGGATTTGGCCCTATAGGTAACGAAAAGGGCTTGATGTTGATGGAGCTGGGCGGTTGAACCCCGATAGCGTCGAGAACGGGATTCGTCCGAAATGTCTGCTCAAGACGTGCATTTACCTGTCTTTCCGGAGCAGAAAAAAGTCCATCTGACTGAAAGGACACATTAGAAATCGGTTTGCTATCCACATTGGCAGAATTGTTATATTGTTCGTCCATTTTATTATTAAATGCGCCTTCTTTTTGTTCTAATTTATTAAATTGGTTCAAGCCTTTAGACGACTGTCCTTGTGAGTTATAAGGTGGATACAATATTGACTTTTGATACTGATCCCGATCGTGTACAGAAAATTGCTTGAAATCATTTTTAGATGGTTTTTTTATTTGTTGCTCCGTATGATGATTATGAAGCTGCGAATTCAGTTTTAACACGTCTGAATATTGGTAATCTCCAACCTCGTATTTCAATGATGATGGTGTTGATCCTGCATGCAGCAGTGAGTTGATTTTATTTGCGTTGTAGGTGGTTTCTTGTTTCCCATAAACTGATGATGTGGATTGAATTTCATATTGAGGTATATATTGTCTATGATGTGTATATAACGATGTGTTAACTTTCGTTGGGTGTGACAATAATTTTGATAATTCAATATCTTTTAGAGTATAACCTGTATAAGAAGGATCAGTTTTGTTATTGAAATCATATTGCGAGATAGAGTTATATTTGTCTGTATCAAATGAATGAATCACAGGATAGCGATTTCTTATCGGCTTTTTATACAAAGGTCTTCTTGTTGGTTTTACTCCGGGTATGTAATCTGGATCACCAGGCCATGGTCCATCAGGACCTGGGGACCCGGTTGGCCATGGCCCATTAGGCCCATCAGGTCCAACACCCCCTTCATCGCCAACACCACCAATATCTCCTATACTGCCAACACCACCAACTGGACCTTCATTTCCAACTGGTCCCTCAGGTCCTCCTGGACCTTCTGGACTCTTTGAATCTTCTGTATGTTCTAAATACGTAGGATAAGCTGGATAACCAACAAGAATGTTATTAGAACAATACAAATAAAAATATTTAAATCTTATACAAATGTAAATAAAGTATACATTTAATGTAACATTTTAAAATATATATAGAATTACAAGAATGTATTAATTTCTAAAATAACCTCAATAACATACCTGGTTTGCTTGGCTTGAAAGAAGAGCTCGGTAAATATGATATATTGGTAATGGGATGTGATAAATCATCCGGTTTACCTGGCGTCTCAGAATATGAAGGTGCATTAGGTATTTCTGATATGACAGGATAAATAGGATATCCAGGATACGATGGCTTTCCTGGAATGTCAAATATTTCTGATATATCGAGAGTGCTAGATGTACTAATGATACTATAGAGGTTTCTATATGTTTTGGATATGATGATAGTTCTGGCGTACCTGGCGTGTCAGGAAATGATGGATATAGTGGTGATACAGCTATTCCTGGAGTGCCAAGAGTTCCAGGAATTGATGAATGATCGGAATGTGACGACGTTCCTGGTCTTCCTGGTGTTCCAGCTATTACTGGAATACTAGAAATGTCGGAAGTTTCTAGATAAATAACAGGATATGACGGTGTTCCTGGTGTGCTTGGTCTTCCTGGGAAGCCTGAAATACCAAATACGCCTGAAATTAATAAATGTTCGAAATTTGATGGTGTTTCTGGCGTACCTGGTCTTTCTGATATGATGGTTATGCTTGCAACGCTGGAGGTATTAGAAGTCTCTGGATGTTCAGGGTATAATGAAATTTCTGGTGATCCTAAAATTCCAGATATGCCAGGAGTTTCTGGATACGACGACGTTCCAGGTTTTCCCGGTTTCCCTGGTGTGCCTGATGAGCATGGGATGCCAGGAGTGCCGGGATGCCCAGGATATGATGGTATCCCTGGTATTCCGGGTGTGCCTGGAATGCCTGGAGTGCCGGGATGCCCAGGGAATAATGGTGTCCCTGGTATTCCAGGTGTGCCAGGGATGCCTGGAGTGCCGGGATGCCCAGGGTATGACGGCGTCCCTGGTTTTCCGGGTGTGCCTGGAATGCCAGGCGTGCCGGGATGCCCAGGGTATGACGGCGTCCCTGGTTTGCCTGGTGTGCCAGGGATGCCTGGAGTGCCGGGATGCCCAGGGTATGACGGCGTCCCTGGTTTGCCTGGTGTTCCTGGAATACCTGGAGTGCCGGGATGTCCAGGGTATGATGGTGTCCCTGGTTTTCCGGGTGTGCCTGGAATGCCTGGAGTGCCGGGATGCCCAGGGTATGACGGCGTCCCTGGTTTGCCTGGTGTTCCTGGAATACCTGGAGTGCCGGGATGTCCAGGGTATGATGGGTCCCTGGTTTTCCGGGTGTGCCTGGGATGCCAGGAGTGTCGGGATGTCCAGGGTATGATGGTGTCCCTGGTTTTCCGGGTGTGCCTGGGATGCCAGGAGTGCCGGGATGTCCAGGGTATGATGGTGTTTCTGGTATCCCAGGTGTGCCAGGAATGCCTGGAATGCCGGGATGCCCAGGGTATGACGGCGTCCCTGGTTTGCCTGGTGTTCCTGGAATACCTGAAGTGCCGGGATGTCCAGGGTATGATGGTGTTCCTGGTTTTCCGGATGTGCCTGGAATGCCAGGAGTGCCGGGATGCCCAGGGTATGACGGCGTCCCTGGTTTGCCTGGTGTTCCTGGGATGCCAGGAGTGCCGGGATGTCCAGGGTATAATGGTGTCCCTGGTTTTCCGGGTGTGCCGGGATGCCCAGGATATGATGGTGTCCCTGGTATTCCGGGTGTGCCAGGGAAGCCAGGGATGCCAGGAATGCCCGGATGCCCAGGATGTGACGGCCTCCCTGGTTTGCCTGGTGTGCCTGGGATGCCAGGAGTGCCGGGATGCCCAGGGTATGACGGCGTCCCTGGTTTGCCTGGTGTTCCTGGAATGCCAGGAGTGCCGGGATGTCCAGGGTATGATGGTGTCCCTGGTATTCCAGGTGTGCCAGGGATGCCAGGAGTGCCGGGATGCCCAGGGTATAACGGCATGTCCCTGGTTTGCCTGGTGTTCCTGGAATACCTGAAGTGCCGGGATGTCCAGGGTATGATGGTGTCCCTGGTTTTCCGAGTGTGCCTGGGATGCCAGGAGTGCCGGGATGTCCAGGGTATGATGGTGTCCCTGGTTTTCCGGGTGTGCCTGGGATGCCAGGAGTGCCGGGATGTCCAGGGTATGATGGTGTCCCTGGTATTCCGGGTGTGCCAGGGAAGCCAGGGATGCCAGGAATGCCCGGATGCCCAGGATGTGACGGCGTCCCTGGTTTGCCTGGTGTGCCTGGGATGCCAGGAGTGCCGGGATGTCCAGGGTATGATGGTGTCCCTGGTGTTCCAGGTGTGCCAGGGATGCCTGGAGTGCCGGGATGCCCAGGGTATGACGGCGTCCCTGGTTTGCCTGGTGTTCCTGGAATACCTGGAGTACCGGGATGTCCAGGGTATAATGGTGTCCCTGGTTTTCCGGGTGTGCCGGGATGCCCAGGATATGATGGTGTCCCTGGTATTCCGGGTGTGCCAGGGAAGCCAGGAATTCCAGGAATGCCCGGATGCCCAGGATGTGACGGCGTTCCTGGTTTGCCTGGTGTGCCTGGGATGCCAGGAGTGCCGTGATGTCCAGGGTATGATGGTGTCCCTGGTATTCCAGGTGTGCCAGGGATGCCTGGAGTGCCGGGATGCCCAGGGTATGACGGAGTCCCTGGTTTGCCTGGTGTACCTGGAATGCCAGGAGTGCCGGGATGTCCAGGGTATGATGGTGTCCCTGGTATTCCGGGTGTGCCAGGGAAGCCAGGAATGCCAGGAATGCCCGGATGCCCAGAATGTGACGGCGTCCCTGGTTTGCTTGGTATTCCTGGAATACCTGGAGTGCCGAGATGCCCAGGGTATGACGGCGTCCCTGGTTTGCCCGGTGTTCCTGGAATGCCAGGAGTGCCGGGATGTCCAGGGTATGATGGTGTCCCTGGTATTCCGGGTGTGCCAGGGAAGCCAGGAATGCCAGGATGCCCGGATGCCCAGGATGTGACGGCGTCCCTGGTTTGCCTGGTGTTCCTGGAATACCTGGAGTGCCGGGATGTCCAGGGTATGATGGTGTCCCTGGTTTTCCGGGTGTGCCTGGGATGCCAGGAGTGCCGGGATGTCCAGGGTATGATGCCTGGAGTGCCGGGATGCCCAGGGTATGACGGCGTCCCTGGTTTGCCTGGTGTGTGAAGTCCGGGATGTCCAGGGGAATGCCAGGAGTGCCGGGATGTCCAGGGTATGATGGTGTCCCTGGTATTCCGGGTGTGCCAGGAATGCCAGGAATGCCCGGATGCCCAGGATGTGACGGCGTTCCTGGTTTTCCGGGTGTGCCTGGGATGCCAGGAGTGCCGGGATGTCCAGGGTATGATGGTGTCCCTGGTATTCCAGGTGTACCAGGGATGCCTGGAGTGCCGGGATGTCCAGGGTATGATGGTGTCCCTGGTTTTCCGGGTGTGCCTGGGATGCCAGGAGTGCCGGGATGTCCAGGGTATGATGGTGTCCCTGGTTTTCCGGGTCTGCCTGGGATGCCTGGAGTGCCGGGATGCCCAGGGTATGACGGCGTCTCTGGTTTGCCTGGTGTTCCTGGAATACCTGAAGTACCGGGATGTCCAGGGTATGATGGTGTCCCTGGTTTTCCGGGTGTGCCTGGGATGCCAGGAGTGCCGGGATGTCCAGGGTATGATGGTGTCCCTGGTATTCCGGGTGTGCCAGGGAAGCCAGGAATGCCAGGAATGCCCGGATGCCCAGGATGTGACGGCGTCCCTGGTTTGCCTGGTATTCCTGGAATACCTGGAGTGCCGGGATGTCCAGGGTATGATGGTGTCCCTGGTATCCCAGGTGTGCCAGGGATGCCTGGAGTGCCGGGATGCCCAGGGTATGACGGCGTCCCTGGTTTGCCTGGTGTTCCTGGAATACCTGGAGTACCGGGATGTCCAGGGTATGATGATGTCCCTGGTATTCCGGGTGTGCCAGAAATGCCAGGAGTTTCTGGATATAATGGCGTTCCTGGTTTGCCTGGTATTCCTGGAATTCCTGGTGTGCCTGGGATGCCTGGGATGCCAGAAGTTCCTGGATGTCCAGGATATGATGATTCTGGTTTGCCTGGAATAGAAAAAAAAATGAAACAAGTAGCGTATTTATATATTTTTTATTTTTATATTGGTAATTACTATTGAAAATATTCTCAATGAAATGTTTTTAATTTTTGTTGAACGTTTAAATATGATTTTCTTATTTAAGTGTAAGTATTTTATTTAAGGAGAAAATTTAATGAACAAATATATTGACAAATCTAATTTTTCAATCATATATACATACATATTTCTACGTTAATTTGTGTAATTAGGTTGTGAAATGGAATATATTTTTGGAATATATCGGTCTTTCTCTCTCCTTCTCTTCGTAACGCTCTAACGTTAAGTTTGAGCATCAAAATAATGATATTGTTCATATTGGAATTATAATTTTTATGAAAAGATATAATGTCAAATATTGTTGTTATTTTAATATATACAATATAATAATAATATTAAGTTTATATGTATATTATCTTTATTTTTATATTCCTATATGTATATAATAATTTCTATATATTTCATATATCTATATATATTTTACTATGATTTTAAGAATGCTATTAATAATGAAATATAGTATTTTATACCAGGTGAATCAGGTCTATAAGGAGGTCGAATTGGTGTTGTTTCAATCGTTGATCCACTTCCAATAGGCGCTGTTTATTAAAAAATAATCACACATACATATACTCACTCATTTATATAATTACTCACATATATAATCACTCATTTATATTTTGATTTTTAATTCATTTATTTATATTTACGTACTCCCTTCACTTGGTATTGCA
Source organism: Crematogaster levior (assembly GCA_901521435.1). Taxonomy (NCBI): domain Eukaryota; kingdom Metazoa; phylum Arthropoda; class Insecta; order Hymenoptera; family Formicidae; genus Crematogaster; species Crematogaster levior. Next base: position 108,555 of record CABEGB010000761.1, read on the forward strand.
AGAGGTGGAACGTTTGTATTTGTATATTGTGCACACGCTACAGGAAAATACAACTCTCGCCATGGTGTAATCACACCATGATGCTTGTGATGATCATGATTTTCTCCGTTTGTATGGTGTTCATGCTTGTGAAGGAAAAGTTCCACGTCCTTCCCTGGCTGAACAATGCGATAACCCCATCCATCACTGATGTAAAACGTTGCTTTTAATTGGCCAAAAGGATCAACATATCCATAACATCCATAGGTGATCCCATGTGGGCCACGCGTTTCATGATGGAATTGACCATGTGAATTGACATCGTAACCATATTTGTATGCATCTGTAAAATGCAATAATTAATTGTAATAAAAATTTCTTATATTTAAATTTTTACCACAAGAAAAAGAAAAGACATTAATTTTATTTTAGCTAGAATTTTATTCTTAAATTGGAGTATTTATATTAAAATTATATATAAAATATATATAAAATTATGGATCCACTGAATTTGTGTATTCAATTTTTTATTTGTGTACTTTTCATTACTTTTCAATTCTTTTTACCTGATTCAAAATTTTGGCTTAAATACTGAATTTTTTGTTCATCGCTAATACTCAAAATCACTTCGCCATCTTGATTTGTGCCTGTCAATTCCTGAGTGAGTTGCGACATGGAAGTAGCAATCACCTGAAAAACAATTATTTATTTAATTAACAGCAAAATAAATTAACTCTTTATGCTATATATTTATTAAAATTATTTGCTTGACCTTCTTTATTTAATTTTAATTTTTTATCTTCATAAATTATATATATATCTAACATTTCACGAAAGAGCAAAGAATACTTTCAATAGTTGCATGCAGGCTGTATCAAAGAATGATTTATTCACTGAATTAAAAGATCAAATGACTAGAAATCGACGATAAATGGAAGTTTCGATTAAAAGTAAAAAAAAAATAATATTCCATTTATAAGAAGTGATAAGTCGCATTAAATTAATGATTCTAAATTAATTCTAATGATCATAAAAGTTAGTATTTAATGTCTCTATTATAAAAATCCGAATATATTTAAATATTTAAAAATGTTTTATATTTCTCACTATTTGCTCATAAAATTATAAATTTATATTTATAAATTCGTGTAAAAACTATATTTACTAAGATATTATACTGTTTTTATACAGAGGATTTTAAAAATAAAAAACAGTTGTTAATCGCAATAATTTGCTTTGTCAAGGCTCATGACATTTCCAATGAGGCATGATGTAATTATCAAGTTGTGTTTAAAAACAGTTGGCCTTTAATATCAGTAGAATTAAGTATTTGATGCGATCTGCAAACGTGCATCGTGAAATATCATAGTCGGCATTTCCAGTTTCTGCAGCTAGAGCGATTTATAATTCTTAGCTATTAATTTTCCAAGAGAGAAAGGGAGAGAGAGAGAGAGAGAGAGAGAGAGAGAGAGAGAGAAGGAGGGAGAATATAATTTACAAAAATTTCATAAATTTTATCTCTGTTTCATACAATCTTTTTTGAGCTTTTATATATATTATTTATTGAAAAAATATATTACACTTAAAAATAAATAACATTTGCAATATTTATGCAGATTCATATTTTGTTGCATTAATTTATATGCCAATGTAATAAGATTTTCATCAATAAGTTTATGAACCTTAGATTTATATAACATAAAAAATATAAATTTTGAAAGTTAAAACAAAATTATTATTAGTTAAAACAAATCAATATATTTTTTTACCATTTTTTTTCAAGATTCATTAATTAGGAATCTCTTTTGAATACATACTACTGTTGCATTTTGATGAAGTAATATGCTTTCACTTCTCTCAGATGTGGACAAACTATAACTCTCTCTACCGTTTCTGATCTCAATTAATTGTCTATTTTATATAAGCGAAAGTTGAAAGTGATCAATGACTAACAGTAGAAATTCTTATCCAATTTTCAATCTACATGAGATAATTTAGGAGAATCTGCATATACATTGTACATATGTACATATGTTGCGCGGGCATGTATGTATCAAGTATTGATTAATACATTACGTGATCAATTCACATATGAACATGATAATATAGTTTCATAAAGGTTGCATCATATTAGATGTAAAATTATTTAAATGAAAGTTTGAGTATTAATAAATATAAATTTATCTTTTCTTCAAGTTTATAATGTATTTGTGATATTTGCATATTTATCTTTTATTCACGATATATACGTATGTGCATAATATAAAACAATGATCGTATGCACTCACGTTCGGGAATTTATTTTCGTACGGTATTCGTATCCTTTTCTGCATACGAAATATATAACGGAGAAAACGTTTCGGTCTTCTGAATTTATTTGAATTCTTTATTTGAAAAAAATTTATTTGACCTATTTTAGAGTCTTCAAATATTTTTATTTATTCTTTTAACTGTAGACAAGTAGTTTATGAAAATAATACTTTTTGTTTTTTTTTTTTACTAGAACAGGTATATTGAGAAAGTTAGATTTAAAACATAACTTTTTTAAACTTAAATGCGACAAACAATTTAATAAAGTAAACTTATAACGACTGGTATATATAATAAATATTATAACTTATAATGATAGTTTTACAATTGTTGAAACATATCAAGATCGTGTCTCACATTAAAGACGCTGAATGTATATTAAAGACGATAAATGTATATTCATACATTGATCTCTAGCTGAGAATATCTAGAGTTAATCGTGGCTTAATGCCTTGTAACACTATCTATTTAAACAAGTTTACAAATTTCCGTATTTTTTTTAGTTTTTATAATTATACTGATTTCTATTAAATGTTTAAATTTGTATAATATTTTCTTATTAAAAAATATACTTAATTTTTTAAAAATTGTTAGTTAAAAAATTATTATATTCCTTATACCGCTTGCAAGAGACACATGTTATTCAACACTGAATAATAATTTTGTAAGAAAATTATGCAAATATGAAAACAAATAAAATTATGCAGTCACTAGCATCGTTGTGTTAAAATGAACTAACTCGGAGATAAAATTTGATATTCGGTACCAAATTTGAATTCTTGCTATCTCATTTTGCTCTATTCTTGCCATCTCATTCTCTATCTCCAACAAGCTTTATAGTTTAGTAATAACGGGATACCTATTGCATATACATTCTCGTAAGAATGTCGACGACTGCCATTACGAAAAAATAATGATAATCTGTCAATTTATGTTGTCGTATCCGCAACCTCCCTAAATGACGACATAACAGAGAGATAAAAAGATTTCTTTCGTGTTTATGGTTCAAACAAAATCAAGATGAGCATGTGATGTCAGAGTTTCTCCTTTATCTAGATCCGTTCAGTTAATCACATATTCTAATATATATAAAATATACCATAATAAAAATGTTAAGAAACAAAAGAATGTCATACGCTACACCATTCATTTGCCGAGTCTCTTAATCAATTATAAAATATATACTTAATAAAATTTAACTTCGCTGTAATTGTAAATCAAGATTTATTGAAAGATAAAAGGAGATCTTTTGCTAGAGTAATTAAAATGACTGAGACTGATCCTTTTAAATATAATTATCCAATTCTTAAAAATTAACAAATTAACACAATTTTCTTAGTATATGTTTTATAATACAATGCTTCATTTTATACAATGCTTCATATAACCGCATTATTTTACAATTACTAATTTTCCACTTGGATACCATATAAATTTGATCTTTCAATGTAATTGATATTCCAATACATTTCATTCGGCTGTCATGCGTATACAGCACAAAAGTGGCACGTATCCTGGTATCGACTAAGTTAGGTTTGGCCAGGATCCATGGTCGCGATTGATGATCTCAACCGTTGTTCCACCCACGAGAAGGGAAAGTCGCTATTCGAAGAAGGCTACGCGAGCGGGACTTTACTCGTCTTCTTTTTTCTTCCAGGGTTGACAGACTGTATAACGAAAGGTTAATATATGCTAGCTCCCGACCTAAACCCTTCTCTATGCGCACTTGCAGCGTCAAATGTTGCCGTGACGATTAATGTCTACGGTATTTATGTCGCGATATTTTAGTGGACAATAGCAAGATTGTTTCAGTCATAGCGTCCAAGCTAGCTGTTTGCTTTTCAAGGCAATCACAGCGTGATCTTTAGACTCAAAGAGATAAGATAAAACATTATTTCAAATTCCTCTTTTTTTTTTTAAAGAGTGGCATTTAATAAAAGAAAAATTTTAAAGAAGATTAACATCCCAAAAAAGATTCTATAAATTATCTGTAAATTCTAATAAAATATAAACTTTAAATTTAATAAAATCTAAATGTATATATAATTTTAAATTTTTAATTCGCTTCGTAAATGCTTTGTAAACAAGTTTTGTAAACACTTTGTAAACAAGTTTTTATTTTTCTTATGAAAGAAATGTGTGGAGTCATCAGTTGTATAATAAAATATGTTAATTTGCAACGTCATAAGTCTATTAGTATGCCCAGCTACTGTTATGTTAAATAAAATAAATGTGTCCCAGACTTAGTGAACTCGCAATTTAGGCTAATTCTATTAATTCATTTTCACTTAATTTTTGTTACTATATTATTATATATATTGTATATTATTTATCTTAATTAATTCATTATTTGAGTTTTAGCATCCATATTTAGTATTTATTTCTTGGGTATTATGATAATGACAAAATATTAAGAAAATAAATTGGAAAGATACGAAGTTAATTTAATTGCATCTCTTTCTTCGACATTCTAATGTATCAATCTCGTATTTGCTTATCGTATTCACTTAATGACTTGTTTCCTTACAAGCGGAAAGAGAGGAAAAAGAATGAGAGAATCAGAATTCCGTTCAGGGACGTTAGGAATCTGTCAAAAGTATCAAAAAAGTAACTGCCCTATCATTTAAATCGAAGACTAACTTTATATGATTGCAACCCTCATCTTTGATTATGCAAAGAGTGCAAGTCGATCTTTACTATCGTATTAGAGAAGTCAGTATTCAACTTTTTCTTTAAAATACTGATAGAATATTGATCAAATTGCTTTCATTCCTTATTTTGATTTAGTTAGCACATATAAATTATAATACGTGATATTATAATACATAATTCTGCTATTTATATATTTTTATCGTTATTATCTAATGTTGATTACAAATAGAATTGTGTTACATTACAATAATAAAGTGAGATTGTTATAATTATTTTATTACAATAGGATAAAATTAATATTGATATATTAATATGTCATTATATTTTAGCTAAAAACTTTTAACAATTTATAAAATTAAATTTAAAAAACAATTAACTTAATTAGATTTAATAACAAATTTTTTTACAATATTATAATGCTAATTCTTTACGCTTTATAATAAGATTACTATTGCATATTGTATATTTAAAATGTGCGTACAATGTGTTATAAAAAATTTATAAATAAATGTTTAATTAAATTTTTTAAAAATCAAAATTTAATAAACTTTATTTTTTAAAATAGTCATTACTTTAATTTGTATATTTTTTCTATCTTTTTATTTATATTTGTTTTTTAAATGTATTTTTTTATGAAAAATGAGGAAATAATATTGCAAATAACTAATATTTAAAATTGCATCTAGTATTTACAAATCAGAATATAATCAAAAATCAATCGAAGTAAACAAGATATGCGTTTAAGATATGCGGTTTACTAAAAGTAAATGCGATGGCATTTGATGCGGTTGGATATCTTAATTGCTGTGGCGAATCTGTCAGTCAAATGGCCAAAGCTATATCACCTTATGAATCACACGCAGGATCATCTTCCAGTGAAAGTCACCTGTAAGTTGCGTAAGGGACCAGTGATTTAGCCTGGGGCGAAGCCTCTGGTACATAATTGTATGTCAATCGCATCGATCTCACAATCAGTGAGGTCGCATTGTATTGAAAGTAAATCATTGATATATCTTTGATAAATCATCATACATGATAATTATAGGGAGAATTAAATAGTTGCTTAATAATATCTATGTCAATGTTTTGTATCGTAATTGCAGAAAAAATTATTAACTGTTAAGAAAATTTGTTAAAGCAACATATATCTTAAATAGATTAGAAGTATATATTACTAAATACGTAAAATATATTAATAAAACTAATGGGTTTTGTAATACATTTGTTACTGTTAACTTTTTTTTTAATATCTTAATATTTTAGGAAATTTAATCAGTTTTTAATATCTCGATTTATGAATAATCCATGTGGCTATTGTCTTTTTAGAATAAAGAGTTTTTTAATTAATAATTTCTCAAATAATAATTGCAAAAAAAGGAAAATTATAATTTAAATTTTTAATTTAAATTTACTAGTGAAATAATAGGCTAAAATATTTTTTATTATATTCTTTAAACTTATTTGAGATTATTTTATTATATATTGCATTATAAAATAAATATATACATATTTTTAAATTAGTATTTTAAAAAAGTATTTAAAAAAGTAATGAATTCTATTGAGAATGAATTTTGTTGTATCGATTGCATCATGATTTCAATCAAATTGGCAATGGCATGCAGGAATTCAATGACACGCGAAGATCGATTATGCAGAAATGTGTTTTTCTATTTTAAGTAAAAAATACCCAGATTACACGTGTGGACGCCTGAGGCAAAACTTCTTTTCATATTCCACATGTGAATGACACATCTTGTGGCGACAGCAACTGAATCACAATTTAGAACGAAACAATCTTCTTTTGGTACTTTTCTATAAATGTGTATCTGCATTGATAATTATTAGAGTGAAAAAAATAAAGAAAGTTTAAAATAACAAAAGTATGGAACAGCTAAAGTACATCAATTTTGTTTATAGATTTCTTTACCTAAATTATTTTTAAATTTTCAATATTAGATAGCTTGATAATTATATTTATATGATTTTTTACTTAAATAAAATTTAGTTTAATTAATAAATAAGAATTTGTTACATATATTTATACTATTTACTCATATAAATTATTTATATAACAATTCGTAAAATATAATTATATAGTTTTTATTATTTATATGATGCGGATATAAAAAAAGAAACTAATAAACATTTCTAAATGCATTAATAAAAATAGATTTATGAAACAAATCAATTATAAGATATAAAAGTGTTTTGTATTTTGTGTGTATGTGAGGGGGGGGGGGGAATGCAGGTCCATATATTTAATTACTTACTTAATCTTACATTATTTTAATTGTTTCTTATTTTAAGAAAAATATTATATTTTGAATAAAAATAAAAGAAGTTTTACATTTTAAAAAAATTATTAATTTAATAAAGAAATTGCAAATGGGATAATAATCAAAATACTGCGTTATGATGTTGTATTATATCACGCAATGCCATGGCTAAATTATGAATGAAATGTAGTGCAACGACATTCTTACTTGAATGAATGTCAATATGAATGGAAGATTAGATAACGCGAGTCACGATGAACGGCTATTACCAAGTTATAATCAGTGCCACTTTCTATTACGTACTGTAATTACGTAAATAATACTATTCCTATGTAAAAGTATTGATATGCAATAAAAATAATGATAATAGTAATAATACTAATAAAAAATTGTAGTGACGGACTCATCAAAGGCATTTACATGCATCTTTTTCATATTTATTATTAAGTATTGTACATTTTTATTAAATTTTTAACATGGCACTCTCTTTTGTATATAATTTTTATTAATAAAAGTAATATGATATATATAACTATGTATATTAATATATATAAAGTATTAAAAAATTATAAAATCAAATATAATAGTAAATGATAAAAAATCAAGTGATATATTAAGGGACATACAATGTATAATACGTAAATTAAGTATAAATTAAGTGTAGAGTAATACATGCAACAGGTAGCGAAACGGGAGTCAAGTATCTACAAGACATTAACATGAGAATATTATACATTAACATATCTCAATGATACTTGGATCAAATTTCCAATAGATTTTATCGGTATCGAAGATTTCAATTGCAGACATTGTAAAAATGTTATATATAATTTATATATATATATATATATAACATATATATATATATTAATAAATAGTATATTATACTCAATATAAATAGTATATGTATGATTAATATTATATATATATAATTAGATTAAATATATATCACACGAAAATTCATGATTACTACATTGTAAATATTCCTTAATGTTATAATATTATATTTTAAAAATCAAGAATCACATAAAAATTTTAATAATAAAAAAAGATATAATTATTATTAAATTTAATTTTTTAATAATAAATATTAAAATATTAAGTATTATTTATTTGTTAGATAATTATTTTTATTAAATTTATAAAAATTTTGATAAATTATTTTTCTTTGCAGAAATATATCTTTTCATAAAATTTATTTCTTATAAATATTAAAAATAATTAATTAAAATTTTTTATTAAGTATTACTACTAGATTATTCTAATAAAATTATCAAATATGTTAATTTTTTGAAAAATTCTTGTCTTTAATTGTGAATTATTAACTTTGTTTTGAAAGAATCACTTTGAGAGAGATAATTTCTGATAGATGAATGAGTCAAATTTTATAAATTATGATTTTCTTTAATAAATTTTGTCTGATTATTGAATATAGTAAACGGTTGAAGATATATTGTCTTAAATAATACTAAATTTGCGCAACTAATTAATTAAAATTTTTAATAATAATATTTTTATAAATATTTTATAAATATTAATTATGTCATAGCTTGTAAAAATTAGGTTTAATTAAGTCTAGTTTTCGTAAAATTAATGAATTTGTAAATAGCAAATATATTACAATTAAAATTAAATAAGTTTCAGTGAATTCTGAGATATATGTACTGAAGACGACGTACCAAGATGAAGAGAGATGCAGTGGCACGCCGCAGCATCTTGACAAAAATCCTTTTTTCAGCAGGGCATTGTTCGCAACCTCTTTATGACGAGGATGATCCCCAGAGATAATCGCACGCAGCGCGTCGTTCGAACTGAACACGTCTCTGGCAGAAAAAGACTTTTATACGGGGTGGGGATCGCCGACCCCCCAACAGGTCTCATCCTCGCTCTATCTTCTCTTTCCCTTATTCTTTTCATTTTGATTTCTCAAGAATTACTTCTGTATTTTTTCATCTTTTTTTACAGAAATTCCTTCGTATCATTGATAACAATACAATTAATTTATATACATATATTATTTAATTGTCAACTTTATCGTTATATTTTAATTTTATTTCATAGACGTTTGTAAGCATTTTACATCGTTTACTTTAAAAAGAGCATTGCCTACAATATTCCATTTTTCATAAAATACGAAAATTTGTAATTAATACAGATGTAACATTTGTAATTAATACAGAACAACTAGTAGTAAACCCAGAAGCATTTTTTATTAGCTTATTATTTTATTATGACTTTGTTATAATTATCTTAAATTATTAACGTTAATTTTAGTTTTTGTATAGAACAATTTTTTAAATTAAAGATTTCCTATCTTTGCTGAATAAAAGATTAAATTAATATCAATATTCAATACTTGTGGTAAACTTTTTCAATTATTATTCTTTAATCTTTGTTAAATAAATGACGAATAGACCTCGATTAAATATACGTTGCTTGAAATGTAATTCAGGTGCGCTCTTACGTAAATACACTTAGGTTTCTTCAGTTTATGGCTCCCACGCTTACTGAACAACCAGATGAATTAATCTCAAATTAATTCAAGTAAATTCTTCGTTAACGATGGTGTCGCGAATTCTTAGCAAATGTCAAGATGATTAACAAGAATCAATTAACTGCATGGGTCATAGCGTATTTAATTGGATTCGAAGAACACTTTCAATATCTTTCACGTGATTGTTTATAAACAATTGAACCCAACTAGTTGACTTTTATAAGGCTTTGTGCACATTCTAAATAATCTCAGCTTGTGAGGAATTATGTTTCTAATAATTAATTTATCACAAAATATAAATTTATTTGTTTAAAAATAACTCCTCAAAATCTAACATGCTTTGCCATTATTGGAACAATAGATGTTGTACATGTAACCGCGAGAGTTATTTCTATTCTTGCCGAGAGATTTGAAAGATGGCAAAAAATAAATTAACATTTAAATAATGTACAGATTAGTTCTATTTAAATTCTATAATTTTATTAATTTCTCAGTTTTAAAAATAAGTATTTGTATAGTATAAAAAATAGTTATTATATACTTTATTATATTATATATATATAATATATATATAGTAGTAAAGATACGTTAATATGTAATTATACGTAGACAATTTATTTGAAACCGAATATACTTTAATAAAAGATTTTAATCTAATTTTTTAATAAATTGTAAAAAGATTACAGAAGTAAACAAGTTTTAGTTTAATTTTAGTGATGATAAAATGGATGAAGAATGAGTCACTTTCACCGAGCAAGATTTTAAATTCTTATTCTTATTGTGACGTGTACGATGTTTTTTTTTGGAGACAATCTATTAGGAGATAATTAATTTCGTCCACGGAAGTGTCGTGAACATTCTTTGACTGTAGAATGATGTTCATGTTTTAGCATATTTGTGGATTATAAATCTTTAACAAATACGTTAAAATCTTCTTGACTTAAGAATGAGAATGCACTTGAAAATTATTAAAACTTCAAATTTTTTATTTTTATTTTTTTTTAATGAATTATTTCCTGCATACTTTAAAATAAAATTTCTGGATATATTAATGTTAACTAAAAAAAGAAATTGAACATTTAATCTTCACATAGAACAGAATAGGTTACGCAATTGCGATTTTGTATATAAATCCCATTTGAAGATTTATAATCTGTTTATATAAAGTTTATCTCACAATAAATTCTTCTTTTCAATCGTTGATGTTATATTCAATCGTTAAAATGATTAAGTTTCCGATGCTTTTGTTAAGAGAAAGATATATTTTCATCAATCAAAGAATCCATAAAAGATAAACCTTGTTAAATATATCCTATGTCAAGCATGCTATGAGAAAGACACGACATTGAGTCTCGCCACAAAAATCTTCAACGCTTGTTGCCATTCCAGTAACAGCTATGCTTTTCACATGCCGCTGGCGTAAGGCAGTTCCTCACGAAGTCAGCGTATTGATATGAATATTTACGTGTCGTTTAGAGTGCACTCGTTTCCTGTTTGTTTTATTGTTACAGATATGTAGAACCTAAAGATATCGTTACAGTGCACATAAATTTGCGATAATTACATTACATTAGATTACTTTACATTACTTTGGATTAGATTTGTGTAATCTAGAACACTCAAGGACAAACTATTAAGTTACGTTCATTAAAAATACTTGATTACTTGTAAGGACTACTTAAAAAGAAACTTGGTAAAAGGGTAGGAAAATTTGTTGATATGTTTAATCCAGAAATTCTTAAACGAGTAAAGTTAATCAATGTCATTCAATATTCTGTTTCCAATATATTTTTCGATTATTAGTTTATTATTACTGTGGTATATATGTATATTCGAGAACAAGGTTTCACTGATTAGGGAAGATGAAATATCGCATATAATGGTGTGAAAATATAAGTAATTTCTTCTGGTAGAATTAACATTTAAGATAAATTTTAACCTCATACTTTTAAAATAAAATGCAAAACATGCATGAGTGAAATGCTTTTTAAAACATTGCGATACATAATTAACTTCCGTTTGTTGTCTACGAACGTTTTGCAAAATCAAGACTTTGGATACTAAGTACATTGATTTTTGAAGAACTTAAGAGACCTTCCAATATCAATACTTTGTTTTTTAATAATAAATATTTTAGAAACATACGAACAAGAAAGGCCAATGTATAAATATTTTAACTAGTTGATTTCATTTGTAAGGAAAACTATAGTTTGAATAATTCATCAAAATATTATAATTTTTCTTAATTAATATAAATTTTCTCTTCCTTATTTATAAATACTTCATCAAATTTGATAATCGTCTTTAATAAATTTAAAATTCATTTTTTTAATAAAAAATTTTGGATACATAATGCTTTTCCACAATTAAAAATATATTAAGATTTTTTAGCAATTACAATTTATCTGTCATAATTTACCCTAATTCGAAATTTTAGTAATTCTTAATTACTAAATATGCAAAAAAATGTCCTAATTACAATAAATATTACAATAAATTATAAAAAATAAAATTACAATAAATAAAAAATACGAGTGGAAAAGATATAGAAAGTGCAAGAAAAAAGAGTAGATCTATTAAGTCAACTCTGCTTATATTTGCTTTATTTATCCTAAGTAACCGGAAATCGGAATTTATTGATACCTATAGAAAAGAATCTGAGAGTTTGGCGACAAATTGATGTGCTAATATGTATAGGAATTTATGTCTCAAAGATGCCACATCGAGGGGACGAATTTTATTACTGGAGAAAGTGCTTGTTTATCATACGTAAGATCCATTCCTTTTTTTCTACTTTAATGTTTATATGTGAAATAAAAATTATATAAAATATAAATATACAAGAGAAGAAGTGTAGAAAATATAATTAAACATACAAGCGTGTTATTCTCATTACCTTGATGTTACATTTGAATGTCCGACAATGTCAGTCTAGACTACTGACATGGAATTTTTTCTCTTTTATGCAGACCGAGTAATTAAAAGCCTTTCCGCGAATTCAGTAGATTAAGAGATTACAAAATGTTACTGTTTAGGTTTTAAATTTTGGTTGATGTTAACGATAAAAAAGTCAGCAGCCGCTTAATGTCTTCTACATATAATCTCTCGCAGTTAATTAGCACACGCAATTTCTGTAGTTCCCCCTTTTGAGGATTTATATTCGTGATGCGTGCAGCATGTTGAAAAGCGGCATGGGTTTATCTCGTGAGCTCGGCTGCAGTTAAATTATTGTCTTTGTGAGAAGGTTAAGGACCTGGGCTATTAGGATGAGCAAACCGGTTTCATGATATTCTTCGAAACATGAAATTGCTTTAGGAAACCCGCAGGTCCTTTTTTTTAACTATAACTTGCCGACGGAATAATGGTTAACTTAATTTTTTTTAACAGATTTATTTAAATCATGTCATATTTTATATTAAAATTTTTGAGAAGATATTTAAAAAATAACACTTGTGTGAGTGAAATTGATTCCGCGAAATCTACAGATAAAATTAATACGTTTATCATTACATAGCTTGTCGTCACTTTAGATATTAATGGGAAAAAACGGAAGAAGAAGTAAGAGCTTATTTAAGATAAAAGATTTTTACCCTTTGCTTTTATTCTTTGCTTTTATCCTTTGTTAAGAATGTATAAGACATCATCTGATCGATCTATTACATGGATCAAGCACATTCGCTCCGCATTTGATCAACACCACGATTGGTCAACACATAGATCAATGTAGGTTGCTGTAATGGTCACATTCTGCAAACTCGCCGAGAATCGAGGATTCTCCTTTTTTTCATGCATTTTTCTTTTTGTATCCTTTTATGGATTTCTGTGACTAATATGGATTTTCTGCTCCATGGAAAGTTTTTTTTTAAACGTTCCATTTGAGCAAAATAGCTAAAAAATCAAATAATAAACGCACGTAATAAATACACGGGTAACTTAAAAAAATTCGACACGCGCATCCTTTTAAATGTCGTAATTATAATAAAAAATAACATATCATAATCAATATCGCGATTCATTTGACGCTCCTTTTAATAAAAAAGGAGAAGAAAAACGAAACAAGTAAATTACAACCAATAACGTTATAAACAAATAATGATGCAAGAAATACATAAAGACAATCTGTTAAGTGCGACCATTGCTACATGAAAAATACAAAAAACCAGAGTATAGCCAGTAATTGGTCAGGAATCTAATTACTAGTCAGTTACATCAAATTAAATTAAATGTTCAATTATCCATTAGATAAAAGATATGTGTTTTAAAATACTCTAAATCTGATTATCGTATCTAAGCTGATTAGACTTATATCTAGCATTCTACTTTGTATTGTATCAATTATTATTTTCTATTATTATTTTTAAAATTTGCACGATGTTATAATGAGGCTTATCATTAACAAGAGTGCAGATAGACAACTTGACATTGCATTATCATGCTGAGGTTCCGTGGTAGAACTCTTTCCTTCTTTTTCTGTTGTACTTTCAGTTGTATGATTTTCAGAACTCGTTACCTTAGCTGTAAAAAACGATTTTCAGTGAAATTAGTGATAAATTAGTTTTTCACTAAAATGCTACTCATAATTAACAATGTTGATTATACTAATTATAAATACTAGAGGATTACTTGTAATAAAATTGATAAATATTAATGCAATACAATGCTAATATAATATTAGTGAAAATTTTATGTAAATTATTAAATGTAATTATATTTTAAATATATATTAATTTAAATCGATTTATATAATATATTTAATTATTTATTAATATATTAAATTAATATATTTAAAAAAAACATACTTGTAATTGGTTCAGTTGTAACCTGTCCTTGTTGTTCTTCACCTTTTAATACAAGTGCAGCGTTTGCTGTTAATATAAAATTGTCTCGCAGAACAGTGTCTCTGAAAATATACACCGATTTACAGAGTGATTTGCGACTCTGTCGTATAAAAACTTATTATCATGTTTGTGCTTCAAAGATGACGATATTTATTTACAATCCTTAGGCTCAAAAATTGATTTACTTTCTCTTTAATACATGTTAATACAAGATTGTAACTTACGTGATGCCAATTGCATTGGCAGAAGTCACAATAATATCCAAAGTATCTTTCAAATTAGGGTAAATTGAAGTCATATTGATCTTCTCTTTTCGTAAACCCAAATTAATTACGACAATGTATGTTGGATGATTTTCCAAAAATCTGACCAATAAAAGAAATAATTACAAAATTTCATATTTTATATAAATTTTATAAACTTTTAAATATTTGCATAATATACATAAAAAAATATTAAATTAAAATTAAAAAATTTAAAGAAATAACATGGAAAAATGTGGACTATTAAATTTTAAATAAAATTAATAATAAAAAAATATCTAAACTATTAAAAAAAATAAAATTATTTATTTTATTTTAACATATTCTATTAAATGTTTCAAGTCTTACTGACATTCTGCCGATAAAAGTATTTATAACAGACAGTTCACAAAATTTATTTTCAGATTCGACTATTTATAAAATTATTTATTACTATAAATAATTGCAATGCCAACCTTTTTAACACCAATACGCTATCATTATTTAGATTTACAAATTCACAGTCTCCATCTGCAAAAACTGGTTCCTTTCTTAGAATAGTCAATAATCTGTACGTCTTCAAATTGCTTCTTGTTTTACTTTGTATTTCTACATTTCTAGATTCATAATCAGGATGAATAGGGAGATATGTGCTTTTATTTGTCGAGAAACCAGCTGAAATTTCGGAATTCCATTGCATGGGAGTTCTCGCAGGATCTCTTGAAAAATATTTGTATTTGTTTATGCCTCTGGCACAACCCATAGGATCAATGGTTCTATCCCAAAATATTTTCGTGTCCAACATGGCTATTTCTTCACCATAATATGTATATGCTTGTCCAGGTAATAGAAGACTAAGCATGTGAAGACCATCAATTCGGTTGAGTCCGATTCTTGAAGCTGCTCTCGAATTATCATGATTTGAAAGCTACATTTATAAAAAATAATTAAATTTCTGAGTAAAGTAAAAACATGAATTTTTTAAATAACTGATAGAAACAATATAATTATAAATTAAAACTTTTCTCAATTTTTATAAAATTAATATCAATTTATTAATCCTTACCATCCAATTAGTCTTGGTGTCTTTTGGAAGAAGTGTAAGCCATTTCTCCAAGATGTATTTAACGTAACTAGCGCCACTGTTGTTACGAATATGTGTAATAAATTTAAAATTAAATGGTGCAATTCCTTTGTGTGTGCCATTGCCGTAATATGCCAACAAATTATCATCAGAAATATCATATGATTCGGCGATTAACAATCTAATGTTATTAAATTATATTAATTTTTATAATTAATGCATATAATATTAATAATATGGTATATTATATATATATGTATATATATATATATATATATATATATATATATAAAATTAATAATGCAATATATTAATAATAATTATTTAAAAAAATAAAGTTTTAAGTATTTATAGAAATCATACTTTGATGTGACATTATTTCTCGATACCCAATTATCGATGTATTCGCGAAATACATAAAGAAGCGTGGTGCTTTCGGGAAGACTAAAAGTATATGTACCCTCTCCCGCAAAGGATTCATTTCTTAAAGTTTCGTCTTCGAAAAAATAAGGTACTGCACTAATTCGAAAACCATCGACGTGTCTTTTTAACCAAAAATCAAATATATCCTGTTTACAGAATTGAATTATTTACAAATTATTTTACAAGAATAAGAATTATTCAAAATTTATTAGTTATGGTTAAATTAAAATTATTAAAATATAGAGATTAATTATTAATAATTAAATTCAAAGAGTATAATTATTATTCAAATTATTAACTTATTCTAATTAAATAATTAATTTGTTTTTAAATTTGTGTACAACATTTCAATTTATTAAAAATTTATGAAGTTACAAATTATAAAGTTTGATATTCTAATCTTTTCAAGTTCTTTTCAATTTACATTTTCTTTTTTAATTTAAATTTCCAAAATTATGAATAAATATTTCATATTATCATCTACATATTACCATTAATTCTTTGATTACTTTCTCGTTCCTCAAATTAAGGTCTGGCTGAGAAGTATGATACTTATGATAATACCATTGTTGTCTTCCATCATGCCATGTCCATGCAGATCCTTCTTCGTCGCTGTATGTACTTATCTATACAAAAAATATAAAACAATGTATTTGTATTACTAAAATATCTTTATAGTTGTTTGCAAAAATTAGATTTAAATTTTAAAAATTTATCAACAAATAATCTCTCTCTAGTAAAATTTTGAATTATTGATCTTTATAAAAACAATCTAAAAAGATTATACATTATATATATATATATATATATATATATATATATATATATATAAAACACAATAGAAATGGAGAAAAATGTACCCAATTATTTGGTGGAATACTGTTGCCGTTCTTATCGATGTTACTATTGGCCCAGATATAATAATCAGTATATGGCTCAACATTCTTTACTGACAACTGGAACCATTCGTGCTGATCGCTAGAATGATTAGGGATAATATCCAGAATGACTTTCAGTCCTAAAAGACATAAATAAAATTGAAATAAATAGCAAATTAATGATTAAAAAACTAATATTAAAATATACATCGAAAGCAATATACAAAATATTTATATATAATTACATATTATATACAATATTTATGTTGATTAGAAAAAATTTTCAGTACATCCTTTTTGTTATTAAAAATTAAAAATCTCAGAAACCTTCTATATACTAAATTATTATTTTATACCTCGATTGTGTGCTTCTTGTATTAAATCGTCAAAATCATCTAAATCACCGAAAAGAGGGTTTACATCCATATAATTGGAGACGTCATATCCAGAATCAATTAATGGTGAAGAATAAATAGGATTTAACCAAATCGTTTCGATTCCAAGATCCTTGATATAATTGAGTCGACTGATAATACCTATAAATAAATTGTGTTAAATAAGTTCACAAGAACAATATAATACAATACATAATACACTATTAAAAAATTATTTAATATACAAATAAAATAAATAATTATACATTTATTTAAAAAAATCAGAAAAATATTTTTTAAATATTTTTCTTAAATTTATATATATTGTATATATGATCAATCGAAAAATTTTAATATAATTTTAATTCCCACTTATAATAGCAATAATTTATGTAACCTACCCTTCAGATCACCCTCACCATCGCCGTCGCTGTCTTGAAATCCTCTAGGCCAGATTTGATAAATTAATGTAGTTTCCCACCATTCCCTCTTTGCAACCTCATTATCTATCCCATTTGCCCAAAGTACGAAGATACTTGTCGATATAATGTAACGCATAAACTTCAACATTGCACATTAAGTTTGGTAAAATTCCAATCTGTTTATAATTTTTTACAAGCAATTAGGCTTTATTGACGTTATTGCGATCTCACTGTCTTTATCACGCAAACTAAACAAAACAATTTTAAAATTAACAACAACAATTTTAGCAATTTTATATTCTTTTAATAATTTCTCCGGAGAAATATTATTTCTCTCTGCGTAATGACAACGATTGTGTCAACACCTTGCACATCACATATATAAAAAAATTAAAACTTCAACATAATTCAAGCCTAATGTCTTTCACTAGTGGTTTCGAAAAGTTTTAAATCTACTTTTGTATAACAAAACACTCCTATCTCACTCCTATTTCTAAGTTCTATCTATTCTTTTTAAAAAAACAAATGTTATTTTTTTTGTATTAAAAAGAAATAACATTTGTGTGATAATTTCTTCAGTGAATGTGGCACTTTCTATCATTTTTTAAATTCTTATATACTTAGTAGATACTCAGAGAAAAGTGATTAATATGTTATAAAAATTTATTGAAAATTTATGTAATATCGCAGTACCTCTTTTTGAAGATATTCACCTGGAGTAACAATTCTTATTAAACTTACACTATCTGTATTCTTGATTTCTTTTCTTTATTAATTTTTTCTTTATTAATTGCACCACTCAATAATCACAATTAATTTAAATATTTTTCACTGTTACTGTGTCGTTTTTGACATAGTCCTCTCGTGAATGTTGAAGAAAATGATGTGTTACAATTCTACAGTGACATAGATAACTATGTTATCAATATTGGTTGCCCCGATTGTCATTCTTAAAACTGTTACAATTTAGATTTTTGTGGTGATGAATAGATCAAAGCTGACATTATTATCGTACGTATCAAACAAAATGTGACATTAAAACCTCTTTAGTGATAATCTGATAACTAGTGATTTACTGATAACTATAATATAATTCACGTGATAACGAGCTATTTTATTTATTGCGATTGTGTGTGTGTGTGTGTTTCAATACAAAATCGTATTTTAAATGATGACAAATAATGATGTAATTTGTAATTATGGACCAGGATAAAATATATATAAATATAGATTATGTTTTAATGTAAATTTTGGAGATATTGAAAAGTTATTTTTAATCGTGACTGTAACTGCATGAGAGCTGTGGCTGCTAGATAAAATATATATACTTCTCAGTTAAAATAACATATCTTTGTGCCTTTGTAATGATGCTGTTTTCCGAATGTAATCATTTTGACTTTTTTTTTTTGTAAGATAATTAATAACTTTGTTAAAGCTGCAATATGATAAACACATGATAATTGAATTGCGATGCAATTTAGCATAAAAAATAAGCTAAACTCATGTGTGTGTAAACTATACTCACACACTCTTCTTGAATAATCTCTTTGAACAGATATCTCTGGTAAGGAAAAAAAGAGAAAATGTGAATTATAATTCTCATAACATTCTATTTCGTAATTATTAGGCAATAACATAACAATACATATATACACGTGTGTGTACGTCTACTGGCGAGCAGTATGTATGTTCGCGCTTACACGGTATAAAACCCACAACGTGCGTTTCCTGCGCTCGCTGCCCGATGCAGCCGTTAATTAATTAATTGATCGTCCTACACCAATGTTATATCTCTGAATTGTTTTCTTTCGGAGATTAATACCTTTTTATAAGAGTCTTTTAAGATTCTTTTAAATCGAGACAAAGTACTGAATTTCGTCGGAAAACTGCTTGGTATTTAGATTAAATGATCCGTGACTCATTAATACTGATTGTAAGTTATGGTACTGGTTTAGGACGATAGTTCGCTTATCTCACATTATAAAACAGTTCGCTATATTAAACTTTAAAAGCAGTTTTACAGTGAAGCGATGTACGCACGATGCACAAGTACATCGCACGCTTTCACTGTTTATGGAACCACCGTTTAATCTCTTAATCCTAATCTGTAGAACTGTTTTTCTAAGGAACACACCGACTATCTTGTACATAATTTACTCTTATTCTTTGATAGATAAAGATCGTCGATGAGATGGACTTTATAATTATATACGAAAAGTTTAAAGCATGGTTGGACCAAGTCCATGAATTTTAAGATATTTACTCTCCTGGCACTCTAATGATTGCTAGTAAAATACTAGTATCGCATCAAGTATATATAGTAATACAACTTCGTGAAAGAAAGAGAGAAAGAAAAAGGAAGAATAAAATAATAGACATAGAATAAGAAAAATATTGATTGAGAATTTACCTTGTAACCAAAACGCACGTTCTATAAATGTTCCATTTGTTAATTTTAATAAATATTAATAAAATATGCTAGTAAAATTGTAATAAAAAATCAAAAAAACATAAATGTCGGTTTAACAAATTAATCAGATAATATTTATCTTTGTTTATTAATAGAAATACTAGTACCTTACTAGTAAAGCGACAGTGATGTGTTTGTAACTAAAATTATTTTAATAAATTAATCTTTTAAAATAATTATTAATAAGTACTAGTATCAATTATTAGTATCAACACTACTACAGAGTTTACTACTAGTTAGTCCTATTAGTAGTATATTAATATTTACCATTCGTACCGGAGAGTGCTAATAAAGTATTAGTACCAATAAAGTACTATCACTTTAACAACAACGTAATATTTAAACTAAATTTTTTGACATTGGTCCATTTCGGCTCTAAATCTTTCATATTTTTATTTCTGCAACTTTCGTCTCCCTTCGCAAGGGAGCAATAGTCATAAATACTTTTGTTCACTAACAATATCGTTTACGTCGTTAGAGACATGTAAAGACAGTAAGGATGATAGATTGAACAATAGCATAGAGTATGAGGTATCCTTCACACGATAGTACGGAATATAGATTAGTTATAGTATAGAATACATACATGCACATTAGATGTCACGTGTGATGTGTGTTAGTGTAATGTGTGTGTTTGTGTTTGTTTACAAGAGAAGAGAAAAGTGAAATAAAGGAGAAAGGGAAGAAGATATGTAGAAAACCTGCAAACATTTTCTCGATAAGGTGCAGAAATTTTCATAGAAAAATTTTCTATTTAAAAAACAGTAAGCGGCCAGCCCCAAGTATAACAATATATACGAAAATAAGAGATAAAATTAGACAAAGTCTTGCAATTCTCATGAATTATACCTATAAAAATTTTTAATCTTTTTTAGTATCTTTTTTAAACATTTTTGATAAATCTATCATTTTTCTTTTGCTTTGTACATGAAAATTGAACTAAAAGATGCACTTATTGTAAATCGTCTATTTTGGTAGTTAAAAATGTTTATAATTTTTTTTAAAGAACTTATAATTTATTAAATAAATAAATATTAATTATATGTAAAAATAGAAATTTTGAAAAACAGAAATTAAATTTACTTTGTATCTAATTTTCAAATTTGCAAGCAAAATTTTATATTCTACTTTAGATAAAAATGACATTCAACAATTCACGTTATAATCACAATCATACATACATCAATTAATTTTTGGTCTAAATAGAGAAATTTTTCTGTCGATGGTTGGTTGGTCTTTTTTTAGAGTATATAAATGACTAATTAATTGGACCGAAGAAAAACTAGTTTATATTGGAAAACTATAATAGTGTATAATATAATAAAAAAATTGATAGAACTTCAATCAGTCGTGTGAAATACTTCACTTCAGTTATCAATGATTTTTTTTCCATTTTCACTCTTTGTTGATGTACACTTGTAGTAATGTACATTTGTTAATAAAATAAAATAAATAAAAAAGTTATTTAATTACGTAATATTATTATTTAATTCGCATAATACAATTATTTGTCTAAACTGTCTCTCTTTGTCTTTTCTTGATTAATTTATTTAAATTATTTTTTCTATAATGATTTATTTACTCTGTTCTTTTGACTTAAAATAATAAATTATCGTAAAATTATTCCGTAAAAAAATATTGAGTTAAATATTATTTTAGTATTCGTTAAAAATTCACTCAAAAATTGTAATTATTTTATACATAATGTTTTTCCGCAAATAAACAGTAAGTAATAATATTATAAATTTTATTATTAAAAAATTATAGTTGTAAGTATAATATTAAATTTTTAAATTAATTTACACTTATTATCATATAATTATAATAATCTATTTTTCTCTTTATTTCTT
Source organism: Crematogaster levior (assembly GCA_901521435.1). Classification (NCBI taxonomy): domain Eukaryota; kingdom Metazoa; phylum Arthropoda; class Insecta; order Hymenoptera; family Formicidae; genus Crematogaster; species Crematogaster levior. The sequence goes on from CABEGB010000761.1 coordinate 130,847, forward strand.
CTTCTTATCATCTCATTTGTTTTTGATTCTCTTTTATTCTTGTTCAATATTTTTCATAATTTATAATTTGACTATTCCTTGTTTTAATATAACAATATTTTCTAAAATCATATTTATACAATATGTAATAGCAAAGAGTGCAAACAATTTATTTGCTTAAATTTCTATGTCAGACTTTAGTTTTTGTTGTGTTTCTACTGGTCCTTGTTATGCGTATCGTTGTTTAATTTTGATTCCATGAACGCTGATTATCGATGTAGATTCTGTTAATTTATCTACACCTAAATATTAAAAGGGAAATTGTTACTCGTTTACTTCTATGTCAATTACTTATAGAAAATTATTTGATCACCCGTTAAATCACCCTCGAAGATAACACTTGAATCATTCCGATTTAATTGCGTCAGAGATAAAAAATGTTTAACATGGATCAAAATCCAAGAGTTAATATAAATAGTTCATAATTCTACATTTATTACATAGCTGTCACACAAGAACATGTGAACGATATATTCATGTTATTATTATTTCAAAATAAAAATTTTTGTCTGATTTGAAGGACAATATTAATATATATATTATTATTTATACTATATTAATCCAAAATATCCAGTTTCTATTGTTAATAATTATTATCTGGTAGAATTTCTCTATACTCTTCATTAAGTTTTCAACATATTTATATGATAACATAACCATGTTACGATTTTATATTAAGTAATAACACAGTACATAGTAATCTTCTAATGCAAAAACTTTTGTTTTTAATTATATGACCACACGTTCTTGTGTGTACTACAAAATGTAACTCGCAAAATTGACCAATTTAATAACTCCTCATAAAAAATTAATTTTGCATCAGGCGTGAGTGTGAGTGTATGTATAATTTTGTGTGTGTAAAACTTATTTATTCCTAAGTCAATTTTATTTGGCGGACATATATATTTCAATATATAATTATTATGTAATATTAGTTTATAATATTTAACTTTCATAACGTATAACTTTTAAGTAAATAACATGTATCTCCAACTAAACTAGTCTCTAACATATTAAAAACTAAGAGTATAAAAAACATACGATATGAGACGACAAACAACTTCTCAATCAAAGCGACACATACTTGTCTACTTGCCTGCACGATCTACACGGTCATGTTATTCGTTGTTTTCAAAATGTTGAAATTTAACAGTTTCGATAGACGATCGATAATCTTATGAATATCAAATACGGGGGCTGGCCATGCGTAATGACAGTCTGTCTTCTATTTTGAATAAGGCGTTGGAAATTGATATACAGTCAGGCCTCCGAAGTTACTTTCTCTATTAATTATTACTTTCCTCCTTGCACGTGTACTGCACTGTCAGTATTTACATTTACAGGATAATCTTGCGATACTACAAGATATATTTTTTACTCGCTTTTTGCTCTAACATAGCCTAAACATAGCCATAACCAAGTAATAAATATAAATAATAAGACAGCATCCTTTTCTCGTTCTTTTTCCTTCTTCTCTGTTTTGGCTAAAGGAGTAGTAAATAATAGAAAGTTTGAAAGTAATTAATACGAACGCTCGTCTGTAACTCCATAAAATTCTGGTTTAAATTTATATAAGAAAATAATACTATACAGTTCATATATATATTATATATATAGTTCATTTGATTACGATAAATCCAAAACAATTAAAGAAAATTTCCTCATTTTTCACAGGATTCACGCCGCCTTTGCAAATATGATGTATTTGAAAAATTGTTTAAAATAATTATAATTTCACTTTTAATTTGTAATTAAATTTAAATAGTAGAAATATTTTTATGTATAGAAATTTCATATTCTAGCGTGTAGTAGCTCTTAGTTCTAAAACTGGTTATTGAAATAACTTTTACACTTTTTCTTGCTGCAAGAAAAGTTAGGAACAATTGTTAAGTCGCATTGTCAAAGTTATTGGATCTACCATAATGTATAAATAACTTTGCGATCGGCAAAGCTAATTCACAATTTGATATCTAATAGTTAATAATATTTAATACTTTATTAAAAATTCAAAGAAAATTATTTTTATAAATTCTTTTTTCTAAATGAGATATAACATTTGTAAAATATTTGTCCAATTTTTGTAAATTCTCATGTACTTTATATAGCGAAATCTATTCGATTTCAATCACTATTTCGAAACGATGAGTGACAGCATTTCTCCGGAAATTTTCACGGAATATAAAGTGCGTATTAGTTCGGGAATTCTGTTTACAGAAAAGTAGTTTTAAGCATATCAAAACTTTAGTTCCCTAGAATTCGGTTCGTCTAACAGACCTACGCACACTATTGGGCAATAAACGATACGACTCATTATCTCTCTCTCAATCAGTTTAGATCAGATATTTTTCGGACGAAGGGAAAAGAATGCTAGAATACAGATAAGTAACAAATTTCAATTGTGTGTCGATATTTAGGTTAATAACATTTATCAAATGTTATTCAATATTAAATAGCAATATTATTCAATAAACGTTTAATGCAGTTATATTCAGATTAAAGCTGAGAAAAATTATTTTGTCAATAAATATGTTAACAAATGTGTTATTTTTAATAAAATTAATGAAATAAGTTTTTATAAGATACAAAAATTAAAATAAGATATAAAGAACATTGCTTTAAAAATGGTGAAAATGATATAATAAATATATTAATATATAATTTAATTGTATAACATAATACATTTTTAATTATAAGATGTTTTTTATACCGTAATAATATTGTGTTACAATCTTTAGCTTGTATAAGATCTCCCAATTAATATTGTTTAAAATAGATTTTTGTTCATGATTTATCGACACAAAATTGAAAATTGTTTTGATTATAAAATTAAGCTCGATCGTCATAAATTAAGTCATGTGAAAATCTTTCTAACCTAAAGATAAATATTTTCAAACCTCTTAATTTAAAATAAAATAAAATTTAATATATAAGAAAGAACCATATAAAATCTGATTGTAGCTGTTTCCGACGAATATTAGTATCAGTCAGTTTGGATTTGTTTAAATATTTCTTCAAATTGTTCAAACACTTTGATCACATCGAATCTGTATGAATCCGTGTCTAAACTAAACTATATAATTGAAGAAACTGTCTTTTATAATAATTCTTCATCAATTATGCAAAAAGTTTGTTAATATATAGTTAGAGACAATTGGGTAAAGTAAGAATTCAGAACTGCAAAGTTCAAAGTTTTAAAGATCTGCTTTAGGTTCTCAGAGAAGAGATTTCATATTTAACAGTTCATGTATTCGAATTTACTGCATTCTTGTTCTGAACCCTTTGACCAGAGTAAATATTTGAAAATAGAAGGATGAAGTTAAACATGGCGGAAATTGAAGTAGACGGGAGAAGAGAAGATAAATAGACGGATAAATAGATGGATATAAACGGTTAGTGAAGAGGAACATGCAGAAAGCTAGAGGAGTAAATAGAAGTAGAAGGATTGCACATCAAGGTGAATCTTCGTCGGCGACGCTCTAATGTGTACGAACGCTGAGGTACGTGTAGCACTTTTGATTACACTCGATTATTTTTATTTGCATTTATCTGTCTCCCGGCTTGGCACCTCGAGAGCAATAAAAAGAGATTCAAGTTCAAGCGTTGAACAGAGAATTTATTGTGAAAACAACGCGCGCGACGACCTTCGCTTTTTTGATATTTTTATCACGTGTAACCACAGCCACAATTTGCTCAGTATGTAATTGAGAAAACAAGACAAGAGGTGGTTTACTTTTATCTGGAATCAATCACTGCGAAAATAGTAGAACTCTCTTTAAATAACCTACTTTTAAATAGATTAAGAAAGACGGACGGTTTTTACTGACGCATTATTATTCAGAATGCTCTCTTGGTCATCCGAATCACGCGTTTGCATCGAGTTTACTCATAGATTAATACGACTGTCGTCGCCGGAACTTTCTCGCGTGAACAGCGTTCGATCCGTCAAGCAGTCGAGCGACGAAGGTTCGGTGACACGCTCCCGTTTATTATTTTATCACTTGAACGCTTTGCTATTGAGTGCCTCTGTATACACGTACTGTATCCTACTGTACGCATAAATATTTATAATACAACTATAAGCAAATTGTCAGATTAATAAAATATCTATGTGCCTGTTACCCTCATTTTCTTTTATAAGCGTTTGTTTTCTTCCTAGATGTCTATATATTAGACATTTCTCTTTCTTTAAATTAATTCCGAGTTTGATTAAAAACGAGAGCAGCCAGTTTTTTACACGGTAAAAAATAAGTTAAGCATACTAAAACAATTTTATAATCATGTATAACTATATTTAACTTACTTGCTAGAAGTAAATTCTTTTGTGCCGCTCAATTCATTCTTTTTGTTTAAACTGTTAAAATTAAATTAAACATATCGTTTCTTTCTTCTGCTCATTTTTTCATTTGCCTTTCTTTCTCTTCTATAGAATTTTCTTTGTTTAAATACGCTTTCTACACACACACACACACACACACACACACACACACACACACACACACACACACACACACACACACACACACATATATATATATATATATATATATATATATATTATTTTTAAGGTTTATCTTAGATGTGATTTTATATTTGTAATAAAGCTGAAAATCGGCGTACTTAATTTAATGTTTCTCTCTGATGTTTTACTTATTAAATAATGAAATAAAACATTTTAAACAATATCGTAAAGCATTTCTTCTTGTAATCGATTAACGTAAGTTCAACCGTAATATACCATCGATTTAAATCAACAGGAATAATAAAAGCATTTAAGGAAAATTTGCAGTAGGAACATAAAAATAAAAGAATTTATTAATAACTTCAAAAGATTTATTATAAACTGAAGTCGGCAAACACAATCATATAGCAAACAAAATCATTTAAAATTGAAAACGTGGTAGCTGAAATTTAATAACTATAGTGGCGTCAACTCTGGATTCTAGAAATAAAATTTGGAAAATTACATAAAGTTACATAAAATAATTATTTTTATTATTAGAAATAATTATTTTTATTATTATTTATATAAAAATAAAGAGGCATAATTGACAGCATTAAACTAAAAAATTGCAGGATTTAACACCGTCATTGAACCAATAACAAAAATATTTTTCAAAATGCTTGTAGTCCATATCAATTATTTCTCAACTTTGAAATTCTAATCCTGAATTATATTTTTATAATTGTAAGAATTACATAAAAAAATTATTTAAAAAATCATGCAGTTGCTCTTGTAATTAATTAATTTAAAATTATTTAAATTATATATTAATTCGACGGCTACATTTAATTTGTTGTTTAAATATTTTTGTATTTTGTGTAATTTACGAGTAATGTATTTTGCGCAATTTACTAGTACATAACTTTTGTAATAAACATTGTTTTACGCACCTCAAAGACTTTGATATGCTGCACATCAATAATTTATTATACATTTACATAAATATTTATTAAAGACGCTGTTTTTCTTGCATCATAAGTACGTACAATTATACATTGTATAATAAAAATAAATTAATTTAACATACTGCTGCGGAAAATATTGAGCGAAAATGTGACTAATATAATGATATTAACTATTGTTTTAATGGAAGTTTAGCAATATTCAAATTTAATATAAATTTCAAATTTAATATTTAATTAATTATTTAATTAATATCAATAGACCGATGTATTGCCAGTCAGCTGTATTAAAATATTTTATCAAATAAAAGTAATTTTTCCAGGATGTATATAGAATCTCATATTTAAAAAAAAACGAAATACACGAATGCATGAGATTCATTAATACAAAAAATTTTTTTTTTTTTTAAATAATACTAGTTTCTAAGCAAATTAATGGGTAGACATTAGATTTGGGTTATGATATCATAATCGGAAGATCATATAAAATTTTTTTTCTGGATTGTGCCACAAAATAAATGGGTTTCTTTCCATTTTACGTGTAAAGCAATCTTGGAAAATGAAAACTCGACAAGCGAGGCTAACTTGCAGCTATTAATTCACGAAATAAAATAAAAGTCATTATCTCATTTGTTAGACATAAACAATGACTCATAAAAAAAATTAATATCACTTAAAATCTATATAAAATAAATAAGCACAAATATAAGATAAGCGTATTAAACACAGTGTATTAACGATATCATCAATGAAATATACAGTTTAAATCCCAGATAATTTTGTCGAGCGATATAATATCTCTTATAATGTTTATGTGGCACGCGTAAATACGTTATGTCAATTTATGTGCGATAATCTTCATATCGCTAGAAAGTCTAACATATAATCTTTTATTTGATGTCATAATCCATGACATGACTGGAAAAGGAAAGAGAGAAAGAGACAGAGACCGAGGGAAGGGAAGATGGAAAGAGAGAAGGCAAAAGAGAAAGAGAGCGATGCAAGAAGACAGAGAAGGAGAGAATATGAAAATCTTAAATCGCGAGCAAATGAGCAGAAGTACGCTTACAATCATTAAATAATCCGAAAATAATGATTCGCTGTATTTCTTTCTTGATTACTATTTTTTATTTAACGTGGAGTTAAGGTGCGAGAACCAGAATTAACACCAATCATCGTTAATTGCAGTTGACGCGATGGGTATGCACGTCCGATTATTCATCTCTGCACATTCATACTGAGCAGCAGTCGTCGATACGTCCCTTTAAGTTAGGTTGATACTTGTAAGTAACAAACAGGTGTAGTGAATTTGTACATACACGAGTGCTGCGTAGCAGCCCGTGAGGTTCATTCAGACGTTGTAACGTCTCTAAATCGACATCATGTAATGTTTTCATCCTCGTGATCTTCGTTTCAAGATCATCAACAACAAGTAAAGTTTCATAGTGAAGGTCGAGGGATAGAAGGGGTGGGAAGAAGGAATGGAAACAATTTCTTTCTCTAACGTTACAAAAACTGACATTAACGTTATAAAATGCTAACAATAATATTCAAATCATGTTGATCATGAGGTATTTCCCTGCATATGTTCATAGAACATCGCTAAGAACGGACGCCCATTTAGACGTACTTTAAAATCTCCATAATTATATTGAGATTCTCGTAACAATAGTAAACTTAAAATCAATGCTGGTCGCAATGCTGTCTCTGTACTCTGAATTCAGAATACGATTTTGCGGCGATTTTGTATTGGGAATCATTCCGTTTAAATAAATGTGTGTGTATGTGTGTGTGTGTGTGTGGGTGGGTGTGTGCGTGGGTGTCAGAATACAGTCCGCCTGTTCCGCATAACTGTTGTATAACCGTTGCCTCGCGGATGCGACCCTCGATCGAAGGCAGTGTGAACCAATTAGTCACTCTCAAACTCGGTGAGGACATTTTACATTCCTTCTTCAAAAATAACATGCCGCGAAAAATCACACTTCTCCAAATGGAGTTTGTTATAACGTCGAAATATTTGAATTTTTATCTAGAAAAATGTCGCAGGTGAAATTAATCGCCTAGAGAAAAATTCAAAATTCACATTCTGAAGTTAGAATATGCATTGATAGAACAAAAAGATTGACTTTTCGCATTGTAATTTTTCAAGGCGAATGTAATATTACGTTCGAAGGTCGCGATACAACTCGCGATGGTGAGTCTAATTTTGCACTATTTATACCTACTCTTAACGATAAATATGTTTCTGCTGGTATTCAATAACGCGATCTTGTTGGCAAGATGGTTATCAAATCTGCTAACGATTTGTTGCTCTGATTGATGACGATCTCAAAATCCCTTTCAAATAGCGTTCATGTAAAATTAACAAACGAAAATAATGTCTAAAATTTTAGAATGATTCGAATTTTTAGATATGTTACATGCATTGGTCGTCTTGATGTGTATTTGCGTATTATCCAAGTTCCCAAAATCAAAGAATAAAATCTATTGTAAAAATTTTATTTCCTATTAAATGTGTGTATGCTTAAGAAATTAATAACATCATTTACTATGTAATTTTATGGAATATAATACACGATTGTTCTGATTGCTGCTTTAAAATTAAATGAACAGTGTGCTACCTTAATTATGCACACCTTGGCCATTTTCAAGAGTCAATGATCCGCGACGGACAAAATTAATGAACTGTTTGATCACAGCTGTGATGATAAGCGATCTGTGAATTGATGTAATTAAGGCTCGCTTATAAACATTCTATAAATTATTTATCAATTTTCGAATAATACGCGTTGAATGGACTTTGCCAATGCTGACTCATTTTGAGAAAAAATTCACGCTTCTATACAAAAAAACCCAATCTAACAACGAGAAAATATAAATGTATCTCACAATAAACGCGCTGAGAAACGTTTATCAATCGTCAATAGGATTGCCTAAGATCCAGCAATGTGCCATCTCCGACTCGAAATTTAAATTATTTGCCAGCTTTTGCTATATTGCATTCGTATCAAAACAAAAATTTACGATAAAAAATCTGTTTAAAAATGCAATCTCGTCACTTTGGAATGAATCCTTTTTCATTGTTCGTCAATTTATCCATTTCAGGCGACAATGTCATAGACTACCTAGATCTGAAAAAGGACGCGGAGATAGAAACACAAATCTCTTCGACAACCCTTCTCAGTAGCAATCAAAGTCAGTTTGCATTAAAATAGCAAACTTGATTAGCTTATAAGCGTGTGGTCACCACGCACGTTTTGTAACTATGCAATTATTGCAATGATAAAAATGCACTATGTTTTCCAATTCTATTACAAACTCGACACATGCAATGTCCGATCAATCGCAGTTTCTTTTTCGAACTTCTAGATGTACGTTGCACGGTTTTACTTTAGTTTCGTTGAAGTCGTGTAGTAAATCTAATATATAAAATAAATATATTATACTAAAGAGAGAGAGAGATTATACAATAAGGGAAACCGTTTTTTTTTCTAGCGAACTCTAGTAATTTCATCATTTCTGGTATATAATATCAGAAATAAATTTTTAAAAATTTATAAAACGGCAATGAATGAAACACATGACGGCTAGTATATTGCACAGTGTTAACAGTTGTCACTCATTTCTGCTTAGGTGCTTGCGCTATACTTTTCTCTTCTTTCTCAACAAGATCCCCTCGCGACAATCGATCCGACATCAAAGATTCTCCCGATAAAAGTAATAAGTATCGTTCAATGATATATACGCGTATATAAAATTACCGATGTCGTTCCTCCGGCGGAAAAAAATAATTGCAATACAATCCGCTAATTACCATATAGAAACTTGTGTATTTCTTAGAATTAAATAAATACAGTATGTACACACACATATGTGTGTGTACCCGCGATCTGATCAGTACATATACATCTATAGTATATTTTTACCTTTCTTTTCCTTTTTCTTTTCTTTTTTCTTCTTCTTTTTTTTTTTTGATAACAGCCAAATCATTTTTCGGGGAATATGGCATGACTAGAACGCACTTACTTCTTTCTCCCGTTGAATTATTTTAAGGCAAGCTCACTTTTTCTTGCGCGCACTTCTCTCTTCTCAATTATTTTCTCCCTTCTTCATTTATATTCCTTTCCTCCATTGATTCGCTTTCTTCTCTTTCTCCGAACACATTCGCACTTCCACGTTCTCAGATATCTATACATACATACACATACATACACATATTCATTTAGTACACGACATGTTCGTTGTTAATCGTCTCAGAGGATGAACTTATGTGAGTTCCCGGCACAATTAGAGTTCGTTCTTCGCGAAATCGTCCCGATACCGCTTCAGTGTCCTGCAATCAAAATCGAGGATTGTTATAAAGATAATGGTTAAGAAAAAACACAGATTAACTCAGCTTTAAATATAATAAAGATAGTGAAAATTAAGAATAAATAATAATTATTGAGTAGGGATAAAAGAAATAACAGGTTAAGTTATTGGATGACCGCAGAAATTCTTGCATTTTTATCAGAAGGTTAATCAAATTCTTCCAAAAACAAAACGTTCGACTTAATCATCTAATTGCTGTCTGATTGCTTTTGCTTTCTATAATCTTTTGCTGATGTTCGCAGTAATGTTTGGCAGTATTCGTATAGCTCCATAAAAGATTCATAAGAAAATGAAGAAATGTAATTACTGATCCTTCTTTCATAATGAAAATATAATTGAATCAGACTTATTCACGTTTATGATAACACCTCACCTTCTCAACTTTATGTAATACATAGATATATCTTACAACAATTACAAACTGCTAGATGGTATCTCTTGAACAAGGCTAGGTCTTTTGCACTCATTCAAAAACTTAAACAAATAAAATATTTACGATTGTAAACTGACAATGTAAGTATAAGCAGCTGTTTAATTTATGTGACATTCGCAAGTGAGCTTGAATAACGATGATTTCATCGTACGAAACCGAAAAGCTATTCATGTGATGGCAATCATTTATTATATTTAACTCAGGACATTTCCACAATAGTCTTTAATATTAATTAATTAATTTAATTATATTATTCAAGTTTCACATTAAATTCAAAGCGAAATAACCGAGATATACATAATGTAGATTTCTAAAAATGACGTAGATCTTGCTGCAAATAGTTGAACTGCAATATATTTAAAAAATTAGAGAACTTTTGCTACTCACCGGTTAATAGTTTCGTTGAGCACGTGCCTTGGCGGACGCTAGAGCTAAGATATACGCAGTGGGTAGGCCGACGTAATGGCGTCACATTGGCCTTGGTTTAGAAACCCTGGATCACGCCGTAGGCCTCAAGGGTGGACATGATGAGGTAGATCAGCCAGAGGGAGAACAGGAACACGGACGTGACGACCTTCGGTATAAAAGGTCCACCCAATTCGCCGCCGATCGACTTCGTTCGTCTTACCAGCAGTACCACGATCACGAAACAAGCCTCGCTGCAGAATAAGGTGACGGAGAAGGCCAGGCTGCGTTTCATGAAATAAAATATCATCTGGATGTAGTTGGATGTGTGAAGCAACAATGCATTGCATTCGGGAATTTTAACGAACGAGTGACCAACTATGAAATTAAGTGTTGAGCTCTTTCATGACGACCATTAAAATTTCTGTCTTGCTCATTTATCTAAAGATAGAGAGCTGTAACGCACTCTCTGGTCTATGCACTCTTCGAAACCGAATCTAGAATTTCAATCGTTACAAGTATACGGTGCAACAACTGTTGTAGCGTGTCCTTGCTACAAGACTCCTATTGCAGTATCATCCGATACGAGGTCGCGTACAACATTTCATCCTACGGTTAGCAATTCGTCGAAATCCTCGTGAAATAAGATGCGTCAGCGTAGCATAAAAGCATAAAAAATAGTACTAGCCATAAAATAGACTTTTTAACAGTTCTTTTTTATTCTAACAGTATTATTATTCACAAATGTGCAGAAAATTGAACAATCATTCTCTCCGCATTAATAGTATTATACGGATTTCGGGACAGGAACGATCATTTCAATATCACATGGGGTCATTTATCGATGTATATAAATGACCGAGTATTTTCTTCAAAATTTCACTGATGGAAATTTTGTAGCGCGGAACAATGGCAATAGTCAACTGCCGTCGCGAGGGCGATATCAGCCAAGTTGCTGTCGTCGCTTAGACCAAATATCTTAGAAATAGTTTCACGAACGAGATCGTAAATGGGGAATGATGGTTGGTTATCGAGGTCACACTTTACTTAATCTGACGTAACGTTATCTCATCCCGTGTCATCCCATATCCGTTCCCGTTCGAATGATCCCGAGCTAGCCGTGTGCCGAAAACACGCTTGCGGATTATAACTCACTAATTGAAAATCATGGATTATAACTTACAAAATAAAATAGAATGAAAAATTGAAGTTTGTTGTTAACTTAAGTGATATAAATACCCATACATACACATGCACAAATACATATTTCTATTTATGAGATTTTTACGGAGATAACAATAAATAAATGTTCAGTAGTATCTCCAGAACAAGTGTTGGCATCAATTTCCAAACTTGATATACAAAATAAATCGTATGGTGTATCAATATCAATTTTTTTTATATATATAATAAAACATATCACATACATTATATAATTATAAAAGAATTATGTATATATAACATTATAAAAGAATTAATACATAATAAATAATAATATAATAAAGTATAACTATTTTATTAGAAGGTATTTTCGAGAATCGAGATGTTTTTTGGATTATATAAGTGTTTAATAAATCTTACATTTTTATGAAACTTATGAACATTTGTAATTGCTTTTATTACTTACTTGCCAGGTTCAACAAGAAATGGTTCGCTGTGGCAAGCACGGTAAATGGCGGCGATACTCCATGCGACGCCGATTCCCAGGAAGACGTTTACCGCGTTACTTCCAGTCACATTGCCCACACTCGCGTCGGCATACTTGTCCTGGCAAGCGGCCACTTTGCTCGCGAACGTGTCTGAAATAATTCCATGCATTCGGAGCCTTTGTTACTACTAGAATATGCTTCGTTGATGAATATCGTGCATGTGACTATTAGTGCACGAACAACGTGATTTAGAATTATTACGTTTAAATATTATACATTAATTTCTACTTAAACATTATTATTATTATAAGTGTGTAATATGTGTAAAATATTTTTTTTAACATTTAACATATTTCTGCTATAGAAGTATATTTGTGTAATTTATTCTCACTTGTAATAGAACGACCAATGAATTATTTATAAGATATCTCCTAACTGATAATACGATCAAGTGAAAAGAGTTCTTTTGATGAAATAATGAAAAATAAAGCATATTTCAAAGAAATCAAATAAAGAATTTACCCGGCTCCAACCTGAAAGCCAAATTTAGTATTCATGTATACCATGGAAGCTTCAAATTAAATCATGTAATTCAAATTTTATACATTTTCTCTCATTTTTTAAAAAATTTCATATCTTGTTTTCCGTTTCAGTGTATATAAAGATATGTGATGCTAAATATTTTACATTACATAATATAAAGAAATTGAAAATTTGTCATTGTTTTAGTATAGTGTCTTAGATATAAAATTATATAAATAAAGTAAATTTTTAACTGTTGTTCTATTGTCATATTTTTCAACTTAACAAGTAAAGAGCTTTAAAAGTACAATGCGATTAACAGTACGTAAATTATATCCATCTTTTTTAACTAATATATAATTAAATATCAACTGTTTTAGCTCTATTTTGAGCTCTATCATTACCGAGGCGGTAACAGTTAAATCAAAATATTTTATCGTATTTTTCATCCAATCCATCTTTAAAAATACATCTCCCGAACGGTCAAGGTGAACTCAAGGTTTATTTAGCTGATATCGCTTTTATTTACCCCAAGTTTAATGCTTCATTCGCGGTGTTATGTAGAGAGATAAAACGATATTTCACGCCAGCGCATGTATGACCCACGCAAGTAGCAAAGTGGATTTTTAGTACGCATTCTGTCGGGAATCAAAGATCGTCAACTGCACTTAAAGCCGTTGTGCTGCAGGATGCGATTTGCGGTAACGGCTTGGCATATACGGCTTGTACCAGTTTGTAGTTTATAGCAGTGTAAGTTGGGTCGTGGAGTTGAGCACGAGAGGGTGAGTTGTACATCGTTGTTGCACAGTAAGGGTAAGAAAATCCCGTAGTGCATAGCATATGTGATACGTGTGTGTTCAATAATAACGTGGTAAAACGTGCGCTCTAAATTCGCGTGTGGTATAAACACAATGTTTCCCAAAATTATGCAATATATCGAAACAGATATGGGTGAAAATTCTCTAAAGACTTGTTGGAAAAATGTTTGAGAAAACAAAAATTTTGCTAAGATAAACTAAATTTTGCTGAGATAAACGAGATTTTTACTTAACACGTTGTTACAAAAATTATCTATGATGCAACGAAGCACATGTGTTCGGTAAAACTTGAGTTTGTTGCTGCATTCCCTGTAATTTTTCGTTTTCTGTTCACTTTACATCGTTATTATCCTGAACTATTGTATGTACCAACAATACAATAATTAATCGAATTAGCGAGGACGTTATGCTAAGCTTACACTCAACGTATGTCTCCGGTATTTACTACTGGCTGTCGCTGCAGTAGTAATGCTCAGTAATTCATCCAACATGAATGATACTTTGTTTCGCATTAGCATGAGACAATAATTAATTATCTTAATAATTGTTTTAGTAATTAGTGAGTAAAATAATTACAATTAATTATTGATTTATAATTATAAACTGTGTTGAAGATCAATTATTATTAATTAATAATTATAAACTTTATAAACTGTAACAATTAATAATTAAAACAAATGAAATTTAATAGTCGAAAATAGATTCGTGCAATATCTTTCAATTGGACAATTTGATTTCATATTCAACAGCATTTAAAATACCGAAGACATTTCCCAGTAGTAAAATAATAAATAAATAAATAAAAATAAATAAATTTTTAAGTTTAAATTATATGTATACAATAAAAAAGTAATAGTATTAATTGAATGTAAAAATATTTAATGTAAAGCACGAGCATCGTATAGATATGCGGTTTTTCTTGACTAAATTTTCTATGCATGATAACGTAATACAGGATATTTCTTGATACTATATTCTGTGTAATTTTTTTGGACAACCTACATAAATAAATCCTGTTTTGCTTTTTTGCTGGTGATACGGAAAGGAAGATAGCCAAACTGATCTCGTGAGTGGAAGATCGGAGGTACCCTCCGGCTAGGATTTCATAAATAAATATTGATGAAATCTTAGGAAAAGAGAGATTTTTTAATACAGTTTCTAAGAGAGAAGAAACAGTATATAAGAAGAGCATATAGTGGTCTTTAAGTAATCTAGCCAAGAAGCCGTGAGCGTCATGCAAATCTCGTCGATATTCGGTTGATGTAGCGACTGGGACAGCATTTTAGGACATATATAATTTTGAATATAGTTAGAAGTATTCAAAAATGAAATAATTGCATTCATTGAACGTTGCAAGCTTATGAATATATTTGGGATAATCAATTTCGAACCGTTGTTTCAGATGTAAATTTTGGACGTAACCTATTGACCCAGAAACTCGAAATGACACAGTTGTCGTTATGCTTTTAATAGCTTTTGATAACGCTCACTCAAGTGATTTATTAAATGCCCTCACCGCGAATTTCATATAAAAATAATAAAAGACATAAAGGTCAGGTTGTCTCTGAAGATTTTTTTATATAACCGATTTCTGTAAATATGTATGTGCATTCAGATTTTTCATAAAATTATAGAGGCAATAAAACACACAATTACTTTCAAATACACTTTTACAAATAACTATAGATTATTATAAACTATTTTTTAATAAAATATTAATAAAAATAAAATTTTTAATAAAAACTATTTTTAATAAAGTTAATCTCTCTTTTCCTTGTTCGAGGAAATATAAAAAATATGAAATATTAAAAACTTGAAATATATATTTTAAAAAGTCCGACTAAAACATATTAATTCGAGTGCACAAAATTTTGTAAATTAAATGCAATTAAATGCTAAAAAATTCTATAGAAACACAAAAATAAAAAATTCTAACAAGATTACAGTGATATGGAGAATCTGTAGAATAAAAAATGGAATATCCATAAAAGATTTCATAATATCATAAGAGATAAATTTCATAACAATATATCATTTTCTTTTACGTATATCGAGTTTAATTTCCTCTTATTTCAAAAAAGGGCGGAGAAGATTGGTTTTTTGAATTAGTAACTTTTTAATACTTTGCATCACAACGTTGCTAAATGTCTTCTAAAGACGAATATTTTAATGTTATTACTTTAATTTTGTAACAGCATCGTAATAAATTAAGCACTGTATTTATAATATTGCAATTGTTACAGTTTAGAATTTTTTGAAATCTTGTAACCTCTTCTTCTTGTATATATATGGAAGAAGAAGGTTTATTTAACTCAAGTTTATGTTTCACATGTTAAACATTTTACCCAATATACGAGAAAACATAGATCCTCGGCAGCCATTATCCTGGACACAAAGACTAAGTGCCATAAATTATCATTGCTCTTCTCACTTAATCCCAAAAGCCTACCGTAATATAACAAAACGTCATAAGTAGAATGTGATCAATGCGAAATGCGAAGAGAAACTAATGTGGGAGACATGTTAGTCGCTTTTCTACACTGCTCTCATCCAATATTACCCTTTTTCCTAATACATTACACCCATTTTTAGATACTTACCGGGAATACTGGTACCGAGGGCGACGAAAACAATCGCGGTGACAGAGTCCTTGATACCCAAAGTACAACCGAAATACGAGGCGACGTCACCGATTATCGCCGTAACAACGCCAATCCCTAGAATGCTGATGATAAAGCTCAAATAACCACCGGCGATATCTGAAATTTTTAAAATGTTTCCATTACATTTCGCGAAAAAACAACAAAGAGATTTTTGTGAATGATTAGATAATATAAATATTGCACGTAAGTATTTTTTCTTTCTATAAAATAGAAGAAATAAAGAAATATGTATATACATATAAAATACATGTCGTGACAAGTAGCTTTAAAAGATTAATTAAAATATTGTAACTTTAACATTAATACTAAAATTTATTGACGTCAATTAATTTCCTTTATTTAAAATTACTAAAATTTATATTAATAATGGAATAAAATCCTTTTTAAGGTTAAAAAAAACATTGTGTAATAGTACTAAAGAACTTTAATCATTTTGCACGATATGCGGGATGAGCTAAATACAAATTATAAAGTAACGCTCTGTGTTTATACAAACATGCACTACCACGTTTGAGAGCTTAATTAGTCTAGTTAAAGGTCCGCAATTTTTCCTCATTTACGTTCACTCTCGGGGATAATTGCACTGCCTCGGCTCAATTTCGCTTGGCTTTTACAAATCGCAAAGCTATGTCATGTAAAAGCGCTACTCTACTGTAATTAGCTATTTCCAATAAATAAAAAAAATCACTTATAGAAATTAATTTAAAACTGTTATAAATAGAGAGACGAAAAATAATAACGGATTCACACTTTGACTGAAAAAATAATAATTTCTATTAAAATTTTGCACCTGTACAATTCTTAACAATATGCATGCAATTTCTTGTATAATTTTTAATAAAAAATTTAATATAGTGTGCATATTGTTGTCCTATAGATTTATTATTTTGTTTATAAACTAACTAATGCATTACATTAAACTATAACTAATATATTATGTTAAATACTACAAATTATACAATAAGTTTTATAAAAATTATCTAAAATTTGTTTTAAATATGTGTATGTGAGACATAAATTTTGTACATCTTTTCATATAATTTTACAAAAGTTTCTTATTCTTCATAACTTAATTAATCGTAAGTTATTTTTCTAAAAATGCAGCTTTTACACAGTTGTTGTCGATAACTTCTTCGATGATGTGAGCTTAACCGTTCTCGTTCTCTTATATGTGTGTTCGTATGTTGAGTTCAGCTTGTGTCAGAATAGAGTGCCTAAAAAGTAAAATACAAGTGCATAATTAATTTAATTTAATACAGATTTATTTCGTAAAAATTACTAAAATAATTATTATACTTTCGTATTTATGCAAATATGTGTTTTTCCTACCTGAATTGTATCGTTTGTAATTTTTCAAAATTTGACACCTCACTAATAATATGGAAGACCGCAATGTATTTTATTTTCAAAAATAGAGACAATCACGTTTATATTATACGTGTCTCGTATCACAATTCTTATCGTAATAAATCTAAAATAACTCGATGATGCGGCAATCTTTTCGACAGCAATTTCTTTTTCGGATTATTTTTACTTGTATTACACTCAATTACTTTTTTCCGTTTTCTTTTTATTACATTTCACACGTTACATTAAAATTAATGTTGGAGGATTATTTTTTTGTATACTGTATAAATTCAGTGAACTATGTGAACTACTAAGTGAACTCAATCCCGTATTATTGTGAAAATCGGAGAAATCTCCTTTTGCAAGCATAGCTTTGTCATAATACATATTCTTGAAAAGAAAATGTCTTCTCGCATTTGTGCGTGTAGATACTATACAGAATTGTAATCGCGTTTCAAGATCAGACGACGAAAGTCCTTGAGGCATATAATGGCACGGATATCTATTATCAGCTTCTAACATTCTTCAAGCAGTCGACCGAGATATTTACAATTGAGGTGAAACTCACGCAACATTTTCTGTAGAAGTGTTATGAAAGACATTTATAATTTTTTAAGAGTAAAACGATCACGTTGCAAAATATAATGCTCTCTCTCTCTCCCCCTCTCTCTCTGTTCGTGCACATACTTATGTGAGACATATAACAACAAAAGAAAATTATTATTAGAAATTTGTATACATTTACCGTGAAACGCGTGGGCGTTAATATAGCTAAAGAGTCAGTAAACAAGCGGTTAGTTTTACTGTTAACACGTGGCCGATGTATATTATTGCAACACGCTTGCCATACTCTCTCTACTAACTCAACTGATTTATTAAAGTGTTTCGTGGTCTTTTACAAGCAACTCGCTCTTATTGATTACGTTATGTAATTATCGGAAAATTGAACGAGCTTGATAAATTTTCTTGAAATCAAGTAAACTCCCATAACGTAACTTATTAACGACATTAAATTAAAAAATTCGAAAATAAAGTATAATATAATTATTATATGTGTGATACAATACTCATTCTAATTAAAAACGTAAGGGAAAAAAATTTTCTGTACTAAAGAAAGATTCTATTTTTAGTAATCTATTGTTTATTGTTTATTCTTTCTTATTTTGTTCTTATTTTAAATTCTTCTGACACACATACATACACACACAATTTTTTGTGCTGGAAAGTTGTTACTATTTGTTTATTTTATTGAAGCAAATTCATCCGTTGTAAAAATTGCAAACTTATCATCCATTATCAACTCTTAATTTTTATTTTTAAAAATATATTTAGTATCTTGCTGCTCTGTACAGGCAGCTATTGTCATAAATTCTGAACAAAATTTACTTTAGAAAAGAGTATAGAAGCACCAGGTCACCGTAAATCAAGTGGAAATTTCATGGAAATTTCACGAGAGAGTAGAGAGAACTACCGTATATGTAGCATTCTCTATCTATCTATTTGTACGTATATTTATGCATATGTACGTATTATATATTTATGCATATGTCTGTATATATGTATATGTGTAATACATGCTTATAGGTTTTTTAATATTCTCAAAAAGCCATGAAATTAAAATATCGTGAGTATTTCTGCGTTCATATATAAGTTGCAAATTAAGTTTTTGTGAATTCTATTATCATCTTCGGCTTGTGCTGGTTTTTTCGACAATATATCTCACTGCGGGAAATTGCGAAAATTTAGTAAAATAACGCGTTCATAAATTTTCTAGCCTTGCTCATACCATTGCAACCGCATCATGTCATGGTTGCATAATCTGCAGTACTTCATAACTTTAAATCTTGGGTTATCGGAAAATATTGTGTACGTAAAACAGAATAGTTTATGCATAATCAGTAATTATAAAAAAATAAAAATATTATAATATTTTTCACTATCATTACAAAATTTTTTTTTCTTAACTTCCTATGTTTTTAATATTGATTTCTTTTAAGTATTGCTTTCAATTTATATATGTTCTTATGTTAGTTCAATTATGCTTCTTTCGAAAAGATGGAATATTTATTTCATATCATCTAACTTAAGATTTGATTTTGACGATATCAAAGAAATTCTTCGATCACTTCGGTAATTTCCGGCTGTCCGGAAATTAAGCTTTCTTCTTTATAAAAGAAGCGAGAGGAATAGAAGTAAATACAATTCTGCATCTTGCGCTTCTGCACGGAAGCGTTGATCTATAAGGACGGCAGGAGAAAAAGAAGAGAAAGATAAACAAGGTGAAATTACGTTGCTCGATACAGTAGTTTCCAGAGCTTTTGCCAGTTCAGCAGGCCTTTGCGATTGTGCTTACTGAAATAAAGCACGTCTTCTCCCTTTATCCTTCTCTTTCCGCGTTTTCTTCCACCTGGATGGAAGCAGAGCCATGACTAAAGATTGCAGAAGAGCTATCCCGTATTTCAAAAAGTACAGGAAGAAGTTAAAATGAAATTAAAGAAATCTCAAAATTACACAAACAATAAAAATTGATTTTCTTAAAACTTTTCATAAATTACGAGAAGCTACACGAGTTTCTTCATTTGTTTGTGAATTTATTTATTTGTTTACTCAAAGATGATCAATATTTATGAAAAATAATTATATTTACAAATTTTGCAAATATAACTATTACCTATGCTGGAAAACTTACGCGGTTAAAAAATTTTACAATTATTTTTCGGAAGATATCGTGTTATAAAACAATATGTAATGTAATGTAATCTTTTCACACGAGTAAACATTAAAAAATATTATCTCGTCGTAAGAGAGATAATATTTAGGTGTGCCATTTTCTGTTTTGCAGATTGCACCATCATAAACGCATTTTGATCAAAATTCACTTTAAACCTTTCATCGCATTAAAGTCGACAATTTCTTATCTATCAACGTTGTTTTCACGTAAGATCACCATCTGCAATCACGAACAAATTGATCTGAGGAACTGTACTGAAAACTTTGAATGCTGATAAGATTATCGAATTCGTGAAATCGAATTCAACAAATATATATTTTTTTACCGAAATTTAACCATAAGAAGTATTAATAAAATTTTTTTTGTATAATCTTCAAATATATGTAAAACATAATACATAGGTGTATAATAAACTTTCGAGAACAAAATTTAATTTAATAAAATATACAAATAATAAGTAGGTTGTAAATTTTATTTTATATCAAACTTTGTCTGGAAAATGTAAACCGTCTTGTAAACTATTAATTACCATAATATTTTTATATACAGAATGACAAAAAATCCCACAAAGTATTTAAAAATTATATTATACATTTACAATACTTTTAAAAATGTATCTTATATAAAATGCGTAAAATGTGTGTAAAAACGTAAAAAGTATTTCTTCTTTGAAACACTTTTATCTAATCTAAAATCAAAGAGGCGATAATAAAGAATTTTCTAAATCCACATCAGAAAAACCATAATGAAAAATTGAAATATAATTAAAATAATCCACTTCATATAAATATGTATATGTATGGTAAGCAATGATATTAACATACAGAAGAAATTATTACTCACCTGTGGGCGGAACGAAGGCAAAGAGGATTTTCCAGAAGATGGTAAGTGAGTGCATGAGATAATCCATTGCGGATATGGAGGAAGGTTGGCCGCTTCCACCCTCTGAATTGTCCTCATCACCCCCACTGACGGTGAGTGCTTCCGTGAATTGTTCTTTCCAAGAACTTGTGCCTAAGAACGATATTTCAGAATTTGTACCAAAGAAAAGGCAAAAGTAGCTTAGAAAAAAATATTGATATAATTTAAAATATTGATATAATTAAATAAATTTACAATATCCTGAAATCAATAAATTTTTAAAAAATACTTTTAAAATCTTTAGTTTTCATTAACAATTTTTAAAAATTAATTTATAATAATTCCTGATTAATTGAAAGTTAATAATCTCGTAGAAATTATTATTTATTTAGAGTATGAAAGTTTTTGTTCTTTTGAGAAAACGAAACAAACAAACGAAAGATTTAGCTCGTTTTTTCAATAAAGAAACTCAATACTGAATGTAGTAAAAAGAAATGTTTTATTATAAAATAATTTTTTGTACACATTTAAATCTACAAGCATGACGAACAAGCGAATAAAACACTTTATCGAGGGTAAAAGTCGAAAAATGCTTTGAGCGATTCCGTTTCACAAACCGAGTGAAAGCAGAAAATACAGAAAGGAAAACCGGACAAAGAAAAGCACACTATAATAGAGCAACGTGATACTCTTTTCTCGCTATAATCGATTTCATTTCTACACACGTGCGCATACACAAAGAGAGAGAAAGAGAGAGAGAGAAGAGATAAAGATCAAAGAGGAGAGAAAGAAAGACGATTAAATCGGTTTCATCTTGTTCAATTTGTTCAGCAACTATCTACCACATAAGATATTTAGATAAATTTTTTTAAGGAACATAATATTTGACATATACTTATTGCATATAAATTTATAATATTTATATGTATATTTGTAATATTTATTACCCACATTTTAAATATTTTGTCTATTTAATCTTTATATTTTGTCTAAATGTTTTACATATTGTTATACATGTTGTTACTAATAATAGCTATTTATTGAATGGAAAACGTTAAAAACGTTTTGTCACACAAGTTTCATTGTAAAGATTCCTTCTGTTTCTTTATGCATTCGATTCCTCTAGCTTCTTAAAGATGTTTTTGAAGAACGTAAAGTATGTAAGAATAATTTCCCGTGAAGAAAAGAAAATTTTCTTTCAAGGAGGAAATGAACAAAAATAACAATTAAAAACAACTCGTTGCTGATATTCGTATTTTCCGTGTTTGAAATCAATATCTAAAATAAATTCAATATCTAAACAATACGGTCATTTTCGAGGCTTCCATTGGAAGTTTACGGTATTCGTAGCAAAAGATAGAGTCATGTCCGAGGCATTCTATTTTTATTATTTTGTATCAACGTATTTTATATTTGTCACATGTAAAAGTTGCAAATATTTCTGTTACAATGTTATTTAAGTTTTTATTTAGAAAGTTTTATATTTCTTTGGGAAATAAATGCTATATAGAGTATTTTACAATGCCAGTAATGTAAAATTAATAATTACATTTAAAAGCATTTACAATTAATATACTGTCAAGTTCATTGCAATTCAAATTTTTATCGCATTTCAAACATCTAGCTTTGCATTAGAAAAAGCTGTGCGAGATATGAAGAAATACGGATCTTTCTGAAACAGTTGCATAGCGACTGCAGCAAAAAGATGCGCGTGGGGAAACGTAGAAACGTGAGAATCATGCATATGGTGTCGAGGGAGTCTTGAATTTCACGAGTCTCTATGTAACGTCGCATTCCTCAGGGTTGCATTTCTGAAGAACCCCAATCTAGATGTTCGCGCGTCCCATGATTCGCATTTTATTCTCCGTAGGGAAAGATTAGGTTGGGTTGGTTTAGGCGCATACTGTTCAATAGTAAATTTATGGCAGTTGGCGAAGAGAATTTCTTGTGAAGAGAGAAACAACGCGTACAAAAATTTACTGACTATGAGACAGTCGTAGAATTTAGTTTAGTGCAACTCTTGGATCGATTTTCGTCCACTGTTTCTTTTGCCTCTCAAGTTTTAAGGATGCACATACAATGTAATTAATTGATGTAATTAAGCGAGGCTCTCAACAACGATGGTAATAAATATCACAATTATAATTATGTAATTCTAATTTATAGTATATTATAGTTATATTTTAGTTATAGAATTTGTATTTGTGTGTATTATTATTGTGTGTGTGTGTGTGTGTGTGTGTGTGTGTGTGTGTCTAAATCTGCTTTTTAAGTTGCAAAAACTTTTCTCTTAATTTTACTTTCTTTACATATAAATAAATATATAGAAATTTTTTTTATATTGATATTTGTTTCTAATAATAAGACAAATATTTTCGAAAATTAAATATATTTTGATTCTTTACTTCTCAATTATATTACTAGAGAGTTGTGTTACTATTACCAAAAATATTTTACATGTATACGTCCGCGTATAAAATATATTTTATCCTATAGCAGATATTCCAAGAATAGACCATATATTAGCTTACCGAGTATTATGGAGGCATTTGCTCGCTGGACTAGCTTATCCACAGTGTTCTTGAACTCTTTGGATTCTTTAATCCTGATTTGCGCTCGAGACACCTCGCCTAGGCGCGGTCTACCCAACAGTGCCATTTTCTCTTCCTCCGTTCTATCCTCTGGCTGTTTCATCTCCGCCGCTGCAGCGATTCCTGCTTCCGCTGAAATCAGAAAATCGCGTCCTGCTGCTTTAATAATATTATGGAACATGTTCTATAAAGGAATAAGTAAAGAGCCGATTTATGGTCAGAGAGGAATAGCGAACAGTTTCCGTTAAATAAGAGTTTTAATTAATCCCAGTCTAGCATAAAATAAATATGTGTGAGACATATTATATTGAAAATTTTTTTTTTATTGAATATTTTCAGATATTGAATAAACCATTTTTGCATTAAGAAAATGTTGAATTTTTGAGCTTTAAGAAAAAGATGTTTTAAACTGAAAGAGACATTGACTTTAAAGATAGTTAAAAAATAGTCAGTGTCAAGTTATAAAAAATTAAGTAATAAACAGAACATTTTATTTAAAAATTAATAATAATTTTTTTAAATATTTTATTTTTTGTTTTTTTGCTAAAGTTATTTTCTTAATTGCGATATTATTTTTAATACAGTGTTATTATTATATTTTATTTGCTATATGTATGTATTATACATTACTCTATATATAATATATATGTGTGTGTGTGTGTGTACACGCGCACACATAATTTTTAAAATAACTTTGATGTGTACTAAAATTTACATATTATAATAAAGCATATAAAAATGTGTGTATAGTATTAAAGAGTTAATAATATTTATAGTATCTATGTATATAGTGTATTGTTAAAGATAAACTCGTGACACTGTAAAGATTGATCATGTGTAAACAATATTAGACAAGATTGATTGATCGATATTCTCCGTATATGTAAATCCATTTGAATAAACCTTAAATACAGACGACAAACGTGACAAACAGTCGCTTCCTTGCATAGTCGTGACTTCACTATCGATTGATCTCATGAATTATAGTCGCACACTTCTCTTAAGCTAATTCCGTGCTTCGTATTTCGTGTCTGACCATACATCGACTCACATCACTTGTATTGACACTTTTCTACTAGCGCATAGTGTGAAACTAAACTCAGCCTAGAAGAAAAACATTGTTCTACGCGGCTGCATACAAATGTGGAGATATAAATATTAATTTCATCATTGTTAGTACAGTGGTTAGTTTCGACAAAAATATTTAGAGTTATATTATCTGAAGAAATGTCAGGATGTAAAAAGCAATTAAGTATTAAGTCCAAATATTATTTATAACAATAAAAATGTCACAATACGATACATACTGAAAATTTTATACAAAATAAGTTTGCTATCAATACATAAATAATATTCGATGATCACATTTATCTCCGTCATCGAGGGATGAGTGATATTTTGCACTGGATGTTTCAATCGATGATAAATAACACACTTATTGTTGTATCTCAGTATCTCTGTCCAGAGCAATGATAGTATATGATCGTATTTTCAATCGTAAAAATGAAAGAAAGTACGTATATAAATCCGAAATATATATCAAAATAAGAGACTGCCATGAGAATAAAATAATAAATAAAAGCGACAGAGACAGAGAAAGAGAATAAATTATTATTATGAAAGAAAAATATTATTTATATCTACAGAGTTTCTATATTAAAATAAAAAATCCTTAATGTAATATAATTTCTTAAAAAACAAAACTCTATAGAAAAACTTTATTTTATTTTTGCAATTGTACATATATTTCTGTTTTAAAAATCTTTTGCAAAAAGCAATTGATAGATCAGTTTTTACACTTTTCAATATAAAAAAACAATAAGCGCACAAACCTTTTTTTAGATGATCTGTTATGTTTTAAACATAGCAGGAAAGTTGAAAGATTTTTATTTTAAAAAATCTGTTATCATTTTTTAATCGCTTATCTACATCAGATTTCATTCCTTTTTAGAAAGAAATCTTTTTGAAGCAGATATAAATTTGTTTGTCTTTTACTGTGTTCTAATAATATTCTATAAAATTTTCTTATAGCTGATATTTCAACTAAAGTTTAGTGAGTTAGCTTCCGCATTGAGACAAATTCAATTTCGCTTGACTTTTCCCTGATTCAGAAATGATCATCGATATATCCTCTGTTATCTCTGTAATACTCTTCTAAAACTCATGTTTCGCAAAAAATATTTTGTCTTTTTGTGTCTCTAACATAACGTCAAATATAACAATAAAAAAGTATTTAATATTTTATAATAATTTAAAACATTTTTGATAATTTACGGAGAATGATCTTTTACGATAAACGATGTAGCTTGAAAATAAAATAATAAACATTATTTATAATAATAATAAAACTATATAATAATAAGTAAAGTAATCATATATATGTATATATTATATCCAAATCGCAATTATTACATTTGCAATATATCGTATTGTTGATTTGCAGAACACTAACAATTCCTTGTTGGAATATAATTTTGTTATTGTATTGTATTTTAAATACCATGGATAATAAACAGCAAATAAATTTGCTGTTTATTATCCATTTTTTAAATATTTTTTTATAACGTATGTTTACATTTCATTTATATAAAAAATTTCTAGATATAAAAATATTTTAAACGCTTCCAACATACTTTAAAAATCGGAAAAAGGACTTTTTCGATATTTTATAACTATATCCTAAAAATAGCACTGTAACAGCTATAGCACACACGAAAATAAAATCTTTGGGAGAGTATTCTACAATATAAATAATTATTCATCAATGTATATAAATAAATAAATAATAATTAAAAATATTTATAGAATTTGATATAGTTTCTTCATCCTATTCTGAAAATAATGAATTTTAATGCTCTTGTCCGTATCAAAAGGACAAGTTAATCAAAATTAATTTAAAGTTGCTTTTCAAAGTCATATTCTGTGTAATTTGTCGTCAAACTTGAAGCTTATTGAAACGGACAATTCGGACAAAAGATGCGAGAATATAATTTATCAGTAGAGACGAAGAAAGAAAGCAAAAAATTAGCAATGGTAGATATTCTTGTCCCAGACATGGATAAGATCAATGAACGATTGGCTGAATAAACGCCAGATGCAGTCGAGGTGCGATTTATTGCCTCAAAATACGTCTTTCGTTGAAAAAACCGGCGTGTAAAATTTTGTGGTAAAGTATATATAATTTGCCTCAGAAATTATTCCGCATTGTGCAAACTTTCTAGCACATTTCCCAGATTCATTTAAATGTACGTTGCGATGCATTTTAAGTGAGTTATGTTTCGTCACAACGTACTAGCGCAATACAGAAATTTTATTCATGTGTGCTTGTATAAAAATATAAATACATTATTAATTATACCTGTCAATTTTCTTAAAGTTAAAATATCCCTATTCAAAATTAACATAAAAAGATAAGATAATTTTAGTTTTGAAAATTTATTTACTTAATATTAAATAAACTCGAAAACTTCTTTTAATTCTTTTGAAACTAATTGTAATTTTTTTTTTTTTTAGACATCACTGATAATCTGCATTCTTGATATGTCTTTACTAGAGCATGATCGCATTATATACAATGAATATTTCTCATACAACATTCAATCGAAAATATATATAAAATACATATAAAATAAAAAATAAAATGTTTTTTTAAATATACTTCTATCACATATTGTAAAAAATAAATTACTTTAATTTTTTATTTTTTATTTGTTAAAAACTTCAAATACTTTGGGCTACTTAAATAATCTATAAAAGAAAGCATGCTGGATATATAAAATCAGAAAGAACTATTCCATTTTTTTATTGGGTAAACTTCACAATCGAAAATTTCTCACTGCAGCAGAACTGGGACACGGTGATTGAAATACAAGCGTTGATAACTAAATATTCCTGACCTTTTCCATCAGAATATTTGAAACTTGATTGGTGTCGGCGAGTCAGAAATAAATGGTGACGGAAAACCTCGTCTCATTTTGCAAGGTTTTTTTTTAACGGTAGTAGAGTTTTTACGAGCGCTCCTCGATCAAAATGTCGAAATTATCGAAAAACATAAGAAATGGTAGGAACGAGAGCAAACTAAAAATTTAATACGTGGATCTAGTAAAGCTTTTTCAAATTTTCCGAAAAACTTCTGAAATCTATTTGTCAGAAATGAACACATTATTCAAGTTAAAAGATTTTTTTCTAGAAAAAGTTAAAGATTGATTTTGAACTGTATATGTATTTCAATATAATATATTGAAATTACTTAGTTAAAAAAAATTATAGTAATTGTTTTATAACTAATTGTTTTATAACTAATAATAAAATAATATTTAATATTTTGTAACTAAACAATAAATAAAAAACAAAACACTTAAAGGTACTTACTATATTAAAATATCAACAACATGATCGTATCTTGCAATAAACAGCGAATCGGTACTTATACGTGAGTCAAGTTGAAAATACTTTAGATTACCATATCTCTTAGTAATATCAATTGAGTTTCTAATAGGTTCGATAGCTGTAGCTCTGATTAGCTTAACGATTGCCTTTAATATTTAATTAATATCCTACGTTTTATGAATAGAGAACAATGCAAAATCCAAAATTTAAAAAACTATTGTCAACCATTAAAACTATTACTATCATAGTTATCGCAGACAAAAGGTTTTCTTCAATTTCTAATATAAAATTATGGCTGGCAGTAAAGTCAATCTTGATATGTATCAGAAATTTAATGACCAAAATTACATAATAACACTCAGACTAATATGGCTAATTACATCCAAGAATTTAAAGCGACAAGCGTTGTTTCAGCATAATTCTAGATGGTTTAAATATCTTAATTGTTATAGAAGTTACATAATTTGTTCGAAATAAGATAAATCTTCGCTAACTCTTTTTTCTGTTTTAAATATTTAGTACTTCTCCTTACTTTAGTACTTCTCACTGCATAATTAATTAATTAATGAAAACATTACTTTAGAAGTCGTTCAGTGAGGTTGAAAAGGGTATAAGTTAATGTATGTACACGTGAGTTTGCTCAGGGTCATGACATATCGAAATAAAAATCATTTCACTCAAAGCTACATTTTAGCTGGAGATATATTCTTTACATACATTTTTTGCACTTTTAATTTCTTATTATCAATTTTTTATTTATTTTTATCCAATATATTTTATGTGTTTGTCTTTCTAAGATAATCCAAATGACAAAAGTATAGCTATTTATAATTTCCACAAAAAATAATTTTCAATTTTATTATATAACTGCAGAGAAGAAAATTTTCTTAAATTAAAAATGCCACGTTACTACATCAAGATTCGAAGCGAAACTTGGAAAAACTGTACGCCACAATTTTTAATCCGAGTAGCTGAGCACGTATATAGGTTGATGTAGCAGCTGAAATTACTCTTGGTACTGCAAGAGTAAAGTAGATCGATCGAGAGATGGATGGAGTTAGAAATGGGGTGCTTAATGCAAAAGTGAGCTTATCATGGATTACCCGAGTGACCACTGGAAGATGGTCCAGAAGTTAAGAAAGTTCCAAGTGAAATTAAGAGATGATGCAATATTTTTATCAATCTATCAATAACAAATTATCAATAAAATATTAATAAAGAATTATCAATAGAGTAATAAAGAGTATTAATAAAGAATCCATATTAAATTATTAGCTTTGAGCATAAAGCGATCAAAAACCGCATTCTTACTTTTGGAAACATCGCATCCTTTAATTATTCCCGCTTTTTACCGTGCGCTGTCAATAGAATTTTTATTTAAACGTAATTTACATTTCGCAGAAAACTTACACCCGTGCTTGAAAATTCTCAAGTAAAATTACGAGAACTTTTTCAATTATTAAAGAGTATATAAATTTATCTATGATATTTTAGATCTATAATATCTTCTAATGCACTTTCTCGGCTGCTTAAAGTTAATTTGCAGTTAATTTGTATTTGTATTGCTTGTTATAGTATTTAAACTTTCTGAAGATAAATAATTATCGCTTAAATTATTTATCCAGAATTTGATTGTTAATTAATCAATATTTGTTGCTTCTTCTTTCTTCAGTTACTGATTAATTGTTATTATAATTATTATAAGTTTGTATTTTTGAATATTTTTGTAATTAAATATACTCGAGCAAAGTTTTTAGCCATTAAAAGATGTATTTTATAATCAGTTTGGAATGTTTAGAATAATACATTATTCGTTTTAGTTTTATTTCAGTATTTTCTTCATTTTTATTAGTATTATTTCTATTTTATTTCTATTGTCACATTTTTTAAATTAATTTCTTCTTAAAGACGCATTGTTACATAAATGCATCACTTAGTCGTCAATATTTTGTTGTATCTGTTCGTCTTCAAAGTTCGCTCGGCTTTAGCCCGGGAATCCATTTTTAGAAACAACGTAAGGCGCCTTGAGGCTAACGTAACTTACACCACAGTAAGGTTACTTTTAAGTAGTAAATTTGACGCGTTATTTCGAGGTTAGTCAACAGAAATTCAGCAAGCAACTGATTAAAACGAATAAGTTCATAGCAAACTTGGCTGTGTCTTTATTACTTTATTATTACTGTTGTTATTTTACCACTACTTTAAAAATAAAAAAAAAACATTTTCCGACTTACAAGTAAAAATAGTAATAGACACAATTCGTTTTCTTTAAATTATTATAAAAAGAGAGAGTCAAAGTTCAAAGTTCTTCATCCGAGAAAAATTTTACAAATTATTGAAACTAAAAGTAAACTATTTTACTTAAATAGTTATTTATTGATATTTATTAAAAAAAGATCTTGAATATAAATGTAAGATCTAAAACTTTGACTGGGGAGATTGATTAATTCCTTAATTAAAAGCAAACAGTCGTGAATTAATTGGTTGCGACATAAAAATCACCAATAGAATGAGGATTTCATTCTATTCTTCTTAAATGGATAATTAAAATATGCATTTAAATAACAAAATGTAATTTTGTAAATTTACATAAAAAAGAAAATACATTTTTCACGAGTCAAATTTTGTATTTATACTCGGTCTCCTCTCACACGATCGCGCGATTCTCTATTAAACTGTATTAGTTAAATGAAACAATTTTATTAACTTAATCGAATTTTTGAAGTAACTAATTCTTTGTGACATTAATCGAAACTATATTAAAAAATTATTAAAAATGAAAGCTTTTTTTATGAGTTTCTTATGATTTTATGTCATTATATGTATGTGTGTGATTTTTATTATTTATTATAAACTTTTAAATTATAAATATTTTATTATTTATTATATTATATATGTTGTTAATAAATGAGTCAAGATTCAACTTATCATATCTATTCTGTCTCAAAGATGACAGAATTGAAATCAAAGTTTCGATGGAAATTATGTTATTATTTGATGATGATCAGTCTCTCGCGCTCATCCAATTCATTAGCACGAATACATTCACAGTCACGGATGAGAGAATATTTCATTATGATAAAAAGTTATCTTCGTCTATTTCTGTTGAAAGTTAGAATAAAAACTGACTCCCAATACATCAAGTTTACTTTGTTATTATCAAAACTTATATTTATATAATTTTATTATTTATTTTTTAATATTACATACTATGAATTAAATTAAACTTACTTTCTATAATTGCCAATTCTTGTTTAATGATTAGTTTATTTTTCACTATTTGTCATACAATATGAAGGACCATATTTTTCTTGAAAAAGATAACTACTTGTAACACAGTTTCCATCTGGAAACTTATCTTCAAAATAATTATTCAGTAAATTTCATATTACTCTAATTTCGATTTGTCTCAATTTATGTTTGTTATTCTCGACATGTTTTTATGATAGTCATCAATCGTGCATTACAATTTTATATCAGTTACGCCTCATGACAGATCATACATTAAATGTAGAAATCATAAATAAATGCAGCAGATTTATAAATAAAAATGAGAAATGTGAAATAATAAATAAAAAGCATAAATAATGGTGAAATTTCGTATGAATCATAAATGCAAATAAAATTTTTTCGAAAAATATATATTGAAAATAATAAATGTGTTTAATAAAACTATAAAATATTACTGCGGAAAACATTAATAAAAATGATAAAACTTTATTATTTGGAAACTTACGCGATTAAAAATTATAAAGCTTTAATTCTTTCTGTACGTTTGAGTAATAATTATATGAGATAATTGGTCAATCAATACATAATAATACATATATGGCATATAATTGAATTATAAATAAATGTAAATGTGTTATTTAATAAGAGTATTCATTCGAATTAAATAAATAAACGTTATTATCATTCATTATTAATCATTCATTATTATATTATCATATATTGTAGTTTAAAAATATATAATTATGATATAATCATGTATGCGCTTGCATTTACATAAATTTAAAAGACTTACTTATTTCTTTCCTTTTTTCTCTGTTTTATATATATATATATATATATATATATATATAAAATAAAGAAATTTAACCGCTAAATATAAATGTGCTATTCCCAGTAAATTTAGTTGTAAAAAAGTTATGAAACAGAATCGGGTACATGTGCAGTGAAATGCGTGATACTGTATTCACGCGCATATAATCGACGTGTTATTTTTTATTCGCTACGTTTATTCACAGCGCGTTATTATTAAGGCTATGATTATCACAATTAATTAAAATGAATGAACATCGCCACTTTACCTTACTGTAAGAGGATGTAAATTATTATAGACACATATAATCTTTCATCACTAAATATTTTAATATATTTATTATATTATTAATATTAAAAAATTTTTAATATTAAAAAACTGAAGGGTTGGTTTTTAAATTGCCAATTTATGTTGCAACATTTTAATGACAGATATAAAACCGTGAAATTTGCGTTCGCAGAATTTCATGTAATGATATCACTAGATCGGTAATATGTATGTATACATATAATACGATGATCTGACGGACATTAGACATTAATGGTCGTCTAACGCGTAAACAGATAAACGCGTTTTATAAGCAATACCGCATTCTTGATTGCATCTTGATGACAATCGTAAATAAAATACCCTTATGATACCACAAAACCATATTACAATCGTAATGGCGTTTCCATTTCACAGAAAGTGAACTTTTGCATATTGCGATGTGACAAGTACTTGCGCAGGAAACAACTTCTGATATAGCAAAACCTTTCATGTCTATATTTAATGGTTGCTTTGAATTATTGTCGCGTTTGTAGAAACATCTTGAAACAGAAGTTTTAAAGTTTTAAAATAACCCCGATAAAAACCCACGTATCCTATTTGCATTTTTCAATCAACCGTTAAAGTATAATGTAGAAAGTATAATGTAAGCAAATCTTTTGTGCAACTGTACGTGAATTATACCACGAGCAATTAAAAGTGGAAAATATAGCAATTACAAACAAGTTTTAAATTCGAATAATTTATATTGGAGGAAGAAACACAATTATCTGGACTTAATACAGAATATCCTGACCATAAAACGCAACATGTTACACAATGGATGGAGTTCAGAAAATAAATGAAATTGCAACACCGGCCGAACAAGACATGAGCTCTAGGTGTATATTATTGGAAATGTAATAATGGGGTCATCCGTAAGAGTTGCCTCTCTATTCTTAAGAAAAACACAATTGTAGATAATGATCGTGTAATATACAATATATTAATTATTTTTGCTATTTTTTCAAGTATATCATGTGATATATTAAAATTAATAAAGCTAATAATAAAGACAGAGAGAGAGAAGGCTAATAAAATTAATTAATTGAAAAAAGACACATTGTGTTCAAAGAAAATATAAAATTACATCTTGTTAATCTTTTTAAAATACAAGAAATAAATTATTATCAACTTATTATTATTTAAGTTATTACTGTTATGTCATTGTACAATATTATTCTTTCGTCGTTATTAATTTTCATTCTTTGTTATTATATTTTTCATATATTTTATATTGTTCTTATATTTTAGTATTATATTAATTTTTTGTGTCATAAAATTAGAAAAAAGATTAATTCCTATTCTAATTGTTATAATTTCAAAAAGCAAAATAACAAAAATTCGCATTCGAAGTTGAAGTAAATCTTAAAAATTGATAACAATAAAAAATACCATTATACTTGTCTCTTGTCGTCTGACATATATCTTCTTGTGTCGAATACATCTTACAACTAGTTACACAATTCTGAACGTCATCTAGTCTGTGATTGACGTCAGACTGTATTTAAAGTTCTATAGAGTCGACGTAGAGCTAGATCAGTCACGCGATATTCGTCGTGAATTTTCCTAACTCATACGGGCCGCAAGGGATCATGGATCTCATTATAATGTCTAAGTTTTCTTTCACTCTTCTTCTGCCATTCAACTTCTCTTATTTACTCACCACCATTACTCAGCATTACTAATCGGAATTTCTAATGTCGGCTAATATATTATACTATGAATAATCTGATTAGTCATGGAATATCAAAGTCTCAAGAATACAAAACTCATATGTGTGTGTCTGACAAATTAACAATAAGAAATATAATATGCAAAGTGTACTATTTTACAACAAGTTTCTGGAATATTAAATTGAGTTTATATATAAGTCTATTCTTCACATTCTCTTTTCAGCTTTTTTTTCAGTTTTCAATAACATTTCCATGCATTGTTTTTGTAAAAAAACATAAACTTATATTTTTTAATGTTTCTTTAAACTTATATTATATCTAAAAATTCTTTAAAAATTGATGCGTTTAACAAACAAATTAATATGATTCTTATTTATGAAGAAACTTAACGAAACAGAAACTTGAACAGAAGTTAAAGCTTTAACAGTATCCTCATTGTTCTTGCATTAAACATTCCAAAATAAATATAATAAATTGCGGGAAACCAAAAATTCAACAGCTTGTTAAAGTGACCGCTGAAAATAACCAACAAAGAAAATGAAACCTGCGTTTTTTTCACTGTGGCTCAAAATCCTCGCATTAGCTCGCATCAAATTGCACGAATATGGCATTAGTCGGAGCGGTGTAATCCTTCACCGCTGTAAATTCCATCCGTATCATCTCAACCGACACCGAGAACTAAATAGCACAGATTTTATAAATTGGGTTGGATTTTGGGCTCAACATTCATAATTTTAAAGTGACAATTTATCTTTTCATTCAGTATTATATTTAAAACATTTACGAATGGAAAAGTTATTCTATATGCATGTTTGATCAGTAAGAAATCCGCATTGACGGATTTAACATGAAAGGCAATGGTGAATGCACGAGATTATTGGTGATAGAATTATTGTTCTATATACTATCAATATATTCTATCAAAGAAAATCTGAATGACAATATGTAAGGTAGATTTATACAAGAAACTAACTTTGCTCTGCCGCAAGATTTATTTTTAACTACAAAACAAGTAAAGCGTGATCAGCATGATGGATGTTCAGTATATTTTTCACTGGTTGCCAGAAATGAGCTACGTGAAAGATTTCCAGATCGCTCTTCGTCTAACTGTTGCCCTTTACGCGGTGTATAACTCGTATCGAGACGTATGCATTTCGGAAACATTTATATTCGAGAAGATGCAGACGGAGTCGGTGGTTGGTGAACTTCGTCTGGTTTATAATTGGTGTCAGACGGTATTTACCGTTTTACTCGGCATTATGCGCAACGCTACGGGATAATTTTAAATTTTCGTTACTGCGCCGATGCAGTGCGAATGCATGTGCCAAATACATTTGCATTATTTTATACTTTGTAGCTCGGAAATTTTGAACGCTTGTAATTAGAGCATAATATAATATAGATTACCACGTAATATTATAATATATTTGCATAAGACACATAAACATTTGTATTCGACACTATATTAGCATGTTTGCATAGATATTAATAATACTGCTGAAAATATATCTCGTTTTTTTGATAAATGATACTTTTTAGTTATAAAAGATAACATATTTGCATATTTAATATTTGAAATAAATATTTTAAAATATAAAAAAATGTTAAAACAAGAATAT
This sequence comes from Crematogaster levior, assembly GCA_901521435.1. Classification (NCBI taxonomy): domain Eukaryota; kingdom Metazoa; phylum Arthropoda; class Insecta; order Hymenoptera; family Formicidae; genus Crematogaster; species Crematogaster levior. The sequence continues at coordinate 166,712 of CABEGB010000761.1, forward strand.
CACATTATATTATATTATAAAATTCTGTGTTAAAATTAATCAAAATGTAATTTTAAAAGTTCTTTGTTATTTTAAAATGTATTAAATTAAAACAGAAACTTAAAATAATTTATATACACATTTATTGAATAAAAAAGATTCAATTTTAATCTTAAAATTTTTATAATTGTTGTATATCAGACATTATTTATTTCAGACGTAAACATATTTTTGTAAATAGAGTGCAGAATTGTGACAGACACGTGTTTTAACAGTCTGATCACGATCCTTGAACCGATGCAGAAATAAGTGCAAACGTGTAGGCACGTACCTAATAATAGCACAAGCTAATATACGATAGTGATGCAGATTATCCGGTTATATTTTTGCGAATTTTTTCCTTCATTTATTAATTTTATCGCATAATTTCTATTAGCTTGTCAAATAATTTATTTTAACAATATCCAAGTGATACTAAATATTTGATATAAAATTTTGTGTAAATAGGTAAATATAATAATTATTGCGTTATAAAAATATTTGAATTATGATAGAAAAATAATTTCTAAAAATAGATTTTCTTAGATTATTACATTATTTATTACGTTATTATTTTATTGTTTATAATAAGTATAATTTACGGTTACTTTATATTTTATGTAGGAAGTGTGATCCAAAGTGTCCTTGAATAATTTTATTGACTACTTACAAAAGGGAAGATCATCTGAAAAGTTTTAGAAATATCATAAAATTCAAAGAAACTTTATTTCCAAAACTCGATACATTAGATTATTGTGTGTTTTATTAAATATTTCATTATTGACGCGTCTAATAAAAAAGCGTTTGTCTCTAATTAAGATTTCTCTTCATTTAAACGAATTTCGAAAAAATAATCTCAAAAACAAACTTTTATCAAATTTTAGTGTTCGCAAAACTTTTCAAATAATCTTGCGTCACAAACAGTAAATAAAATCAAGAATGCTGTAAAAAAACCATTAATTATTCGTATTTAACAGTTTCATGGCTATCATGCAAATTAACGTTCTACAAAATTTACTTTAAGCACTTTCCACTCTTAGCCCCTTTTAGAAACGCTAATCGATTTTCTTTTCGTTGAACTCTTGAATTCAATTAGTTGAATAATTAGCTCGATCATGAAAAGGACAAAAGAGAAAGAAGAAAAAGAGCATTTTTCAACACCCAAGCACTCTCGAAAGAAGTGCATTCACTTATTTTAATTTTTTTATCAACACGCTACATAAATAATTTTAAAAATAAATTAATGTTGTTGAAAACATAAAATTATTACATAAAATATTACAAAAATATGATATAATTCTGAACAAGAAAATGTGGATTAAACGTGTGAATTTATTGTAGTTTTACAAATAATATAATATTTTATATTATTATATTTTGTATTATTATATGCAATATTTTATATTATTATTGCAAACAATTGTTTATATTAATTATATTTAATATTTTAAATGCATTCGATATGTTCGATAATAACGATTATTTTGCTAAAAGATAATCGCCATTAATATCAAGAATACTTAGGAATTGATTGTTGATCCTTTGCTACTCAAGTACCGCGAACATCTCTAGATATGCATTTATCCGGGAGACACCGACATGGTTTTGGCAAGCTTTGCTGGTATTTATAGATAGATTGGTACGCGAAAATTTAGTATCTTCAAGCGAGAGAAGCATGTAGACTGTCGACGCACTTTTAAAGGATACGATAATGTTTAAAGCTTTAAAGCATTCTCTCAATATACAAATTATTATGAATTTATATAATATTATAATTATTAAAATCATATTTTTACATTTTTTCAGCTGTTAATTAACTAGAATGTTCGAAAAAGAGATCTAGTTTTTGGAAGATAAATAATTAAGTGAATAAAAAATGTTTAATCATTATAGATTGAAAGATAATATATCAAAAATAAAATAGATTTTTGACTTTGGCAATACAAGCAATTTACCTACATTTTTACTATAAAACAAAATATTTTTTACATAAATTGAACAAATAAATTTCTCGTCATCTTATATTCATTAGAAAAATCATTTAAAAGTTAAAGCTATATTTCGAACTTTATATTATCATATATATATAAATAATATGTGAAGTGATAGGGATAGAATAATATGTAAAGTGATAGGGATTAATTGCAAATAAAAAACATTTAATGACGAACAAAAATTTGCCTATCATACATTATCATATCGATAGCGACTATGAAAATGTATACAAGCTGAAAAAATAAAAATAATCTTGATCACACAATTTCTTCAGTAATTTCTATTATCTCAATCATTTTAGTCTTAAATTGTTTAATTAAACAAAACATTGTTTATGAATTAATAGTTGCCGGTAAAACAAATTTAACGATATAATGCGAGACCATTGAAAGTCCTTCAACCAAAGAACTCTGTTTGCCTGCAAAATGATTGCAAATAGCTTCTACAATTTGCTCATATCACATTGCGACAATCTCAATTGTCAATAGTTTCAATTGCCCACTGAACGATAGCCTACAAGCATCACAAAAATAGAGATGGACAAAAGGCGATCGATTAATCAATGTCCCATGTTCTTTATCCAGAAACTGATTAGTTTCTCGATGCTTTTTTTGGATTCAATCTCTATATCAATAATCTCTTTTGTTCAAGGTCATTAAATGCGATGAGATTTTGTTGAAAGTATGATAAACATATAAATTTATTTCTTTACTGTGAACTAAAACATGTGTCTTTCTTATTAATTAAAAATTAATTCTCTGTTCTTAATTCATTATGTTTAATTTCTTGTCCCTTATTATCGTTCATTGTATCTGAGTTCTCCCTCCCTCAGGGAGGATGACCTCAACCAATTAACTTAATCGACGGTCAACTTGTCCAGAAATATTCACAGTATTTTGTTATTGTAAATAGAATTAATTTTTTTCTCGTAATTTGACATGATAAAGGAAAGATTAGATTAAGGATAATAAATTTGCTCGAAATTTTGTTATAAGCATTTATACTGATTGACTTAATCGTTTGTTCATTAATAAAATCTCAATTAAAGTTATTCTTAAATTTTGTTTAAATGTTGTTTAAGTTTACTATTAAATAACTATAAAAAAAAAGAAATCACGAGCAGATCTTTATTATCTCCGATACATTATGAATTATTATTATATACAAAATTAATTTGAACATTGATTAATTTTTAAATATATATCAAGTATGTAAAATAATGATTTCAGATACAATGCACGTTTACAGTTTCGTGCAAGTTGCATTGCACACATGACCTTACTTCACATGCATAATGTATGGTCATGTTGCACACATATGCGATGTGTTCACAGTCACCTTGCATACATAAAAAAACGTATCATAACAAATCACGTTGATTTGTATACGTGTTATTATTAACATTGGTAAAATAATTATTTTAGCTCTGCAAATGCAAGTATTTTTGCATGTGAAAATTGTTGTCATACACATTTTTGTTTGTGTAAAATATTCGTAAATATTTAATTTAAGATACTCCATTTGGATTTTGATAGAAGTAGATGTAGGTTGATCCTTTTGTACACAAATGTTTTAAAAGTTATAAAAATTATCGGCGCTATAAAAAGAGTAATTGAGCAGAAAAAATAACGTTTCTTAGGATCAAAAATGTCGACAAATTAACTGTTTTGTATTCACAAAATGTCTCATTTGCATAATACAATATTTTATACTGTATTTTAACTGCACTACGTTATAGAACGTGTTGTTTTAGAAATTTAAGTGGCAGATCTTATGCATGGAAAGCAGGTGGATATGACATCTGGATTAGCCTGGCGTGGAAAGTTGAAAATCCCTGTGGAATCGTACAATCATAGATTCTATCAACCTCGTTTCGCATTGAAGACAACGGGCGACCAAGCTATGCAAACCCTCTCTCTCGCTCTCTCTCTCTCTCTCTCTCTCTCTCTCTCTGGGGTAAACCCTCACTTTGCATGGAAAATTGCAAATCTATCTAAACCTGTAATTGATTAAGCGTGCCATTTACATACAATTCCAGATAGATTTGCAACTTTCCATGCAAAGTGAACTGAAGTGACGTGCGCAAAATGTTTGAAAGAATATTTTACCTGTAAATACGTATACATCTCTCTCTCTTTAAACGTACTGTTCGGAAAAATATTTCAAACAAAAGTATAATTTTGTATGGGCAAAAAAGCAATGAAACCTTAGAGTGATCTCAAGATTATTCTAATGATAATCCTCATTTTTATTTTCATAGCTATTGTTAAGGCGTTTCGGAACAGTGGTTATTAAGCCTTTTCGTTAAGTACTTCCTGAGTCTTCAAAGTTTAAGTACTACCGGCATTAGTGTATTGCCCAAGGTACTACAATATTAGAACCTCCGCTCAACGAGATGGATCGCGGAAATATACATGGTCCCCTGATAGCTTGTGCGTCGCTCATGCGTATATCTGACATGAAGTAATAGCGTACTTTTTGACATTTCAACCTCAAGAAAGCATTGAAAAATTACCGGTAGCAATTGATGATTAAAAATAAAACTTATGAACTCAAGTTTAGAAAACAATAAAGTTACCTTTTAATTTATTATTTATAAGTAAACCTTATCTCAAGCAAATCTTGATTCTTAATTTGATTTCGTAACTTAGTAGCGAGATATTACAAAAATTGTAACTTCTCGTGTGTGTGTGTGTGTGTGTGTGTGTGTGTGTGTGTGTGAGACGTTTTTAAAAAGATAAGTTGCTTTCAAATTAACCAAAAAAGATGCAGTTAAAAGAATCTTTAGTTTTATGATTCCGATGCATTCTATATATGTTGATGCATATGCATGAACATCATTGCACCGTTCGTTGCATGCATTCTCGCGGTCTTGTAATATGCAAATCGTGACTTGCGCGTGAACGCGAGCGTCGAAAATCGGACGACGGCTTTTATTCGCTAAATAGAAAAAGACACCAATATAAAAAGCTTCGTTTACGCTGATATATCAAGTTAAGAAATAAAAAGTCAATAGAGATATACAAAATGCTTATAAAAATATTAGAATGTTCTACGTGATATTAACATCTAGATAAATTCTGCAAATACGTTTCTGAGATTATTATTATTTAATATTTTATTAGCAAAAATTTAGATATCCAGTTATTTATTTATATAATTTACAGTATATTATTTATTTTTAATGTTCCCCGCTACCTCCTCTCGCGTACAAGTGTGCACGTACAGAATAAAATGTTTAGAAGTATATATATATATATATATATATATATATATATACATAGATATCTTAAATGCTTTTAAAGACACAAATATTTGAAACTTTTTGTTTTTCCGTAATGTAGAGTTTCCTGAGTTTCATTGCATACAGTTGAATAAATAGTTGGCATAATGTATTAGGATATTCATTTCTTGACCATTCAACGTGACCATTCAATAATCTCCATTATTTTCAATAGAAAAATCTTTAAAAAAAAGTTATAGTTTGAAGGAATAAATATTATAGTTAATAAAATATTTAGTTCAAGATTATATTCTTTTCAAGATTTCATGCTATTTCTGTAAAATAAAATCTCACGTAAAAGATGCCCAATCTATTTCGCGTTCGTCTCACGCGATGTGTATTGTACTTGGCGCAAGACATTACCGTGCCTCTTGATCACGTACTTTAATGTTACTTTCAGTAATGTTGTTAACAAAACAACAAAAAGTATTTAGCAAACTATATAATATTTAAAATACAATATAATATTTAAAATGTTTTAAGCTATGCACTTCTTTCTAAAAAAAACCTTCTCATTAAAAATAACATAGATATTTTGGATGGTAACATTTATAAACGTACGTTTATAAACTGATAAAAAACGTAAATAATATGTATTTGGTGTTATAAGTCTTAATCGTGAGTAATCACGGAAATTAGTGCAGAATTGTTAGTGCAGTTAATATTGCAAACATCTGCAGGAATTAATCATTAATGTGCACGTTCAATTAATCACTCAAATTACAAGAATATAATAAGAAAAACTAGTAATTAACATAATTATCTTTGCATATTTATTTTAATTTGTTTTACTTTTTTTAAGCAAAACAAGCGATCTATTTCAAGAAATGTTCTATTCTACTATTAATTATTATTAATGAAGCTTTGTGTTATGGCAAAGCCTTTAGTAACTGGAGAAGCACTACAGCGGATATTACCTGACTGTCTTAAGTTTGTTTCATGTAAGATAAATAACTAAATAAATAAATAAAATTCAATTTCTCTATCCTATAAAAAAGGATTGTATCCTAAGAAGAAAAGAATTATATTTTCATTATTATCAAAAACCATTAACGAAGAAACATATATTTTTGGTATAAATATAATTATAAATATCTAATAAAATAATTAAACATAAAAGGTGAAAGATTTACTAACAAATTTAATTGTACAATTTATATATTATTTCAAAATTTAAAAATATAAAACAATAAAAACATTTAAATATTATAAAAAGCAATATAGACAAAATGATAATACTCGTAAAATGGTTAAGACGAATTCATTATATTAATTAATACATATATGTTATGTACATGTATTAACAATTATAAAAAAATATTTGTTTTTTTTTTTTGGTTTTGCTGTGAAATCCCTGAAAATACCACGAAATAATGATAATTGGCAGGGAATAAAAAATCCATTTGTATTAAAATGTGTACTACTGTAACAATTAATCAATCAATCAGCGCAGGACTAACTGATGCGCAAGAAAGAAGAATTTGGACAAGCGCAAAATGTCCGTTTATTCAAGACTTACGTTCAATTATGACGGATCCAGGCAGAGAACCAGCGCGTGATACATGCATGAAGAGACACGTGGAAATCAATTTTCATCAAGAACAAGTCGTCAGCGTTCTTATCGTGAAATAGGTATCGATTTAATCATATAATTAATCGCGGTTAATCTTAATAGCGTCGCCAATCGTCACGCTCGTGCTTTTATCGATCGACATTTGTCTTTTTCCTTTTCTCTTTTTTTAAACATTACATATGATACGGCTATTCTGTAATTACTAAAACTTCTTTTGACTATAGCTTTAAAACTAAATTAAAGATATTTACAGACAACTAAAAGCCGTTTAACACAGATATTTACAGTATTGAGAATGTATGCTCTTCATGTTTATTCTTCAAATATTAATAATTTTTCTTGTAAATATTGAATACGCTCGTTATTCGGGCTATTTTAATATGATATGTCTGAACATTTAAATGTCAAGACTTACGTTTTTATTGCTATCAAATATGAGAAATAGAGCTGAGAAATAGATAAGTTTGTACGTGGTGTGTCCGTTAGATTCAAAGTTTTCCCATCACATTTATCCTCGTCAGGAAACTGAAAGGTCTTCCGCTAAAGTTCGTATCAGTAAAAAGTGCAGCGGATCGAATAAAAAGAACAACGTAAGCAAGTGACGGCGCTATCGAAATCAAATGCCGAAAGTTTGAACCGAGATTTTATTTCTTATTTCACTCAAAAATAAAGCTTTTAAATCTGAGTTCTGGATTTTCTTACGAATTTCTTACGCAAAAAAGCTCTCCAGAGAAAAATTAATTCCACACAAAATTATTTCCTAATATATTTTTCTTATTACAAAATTTATTCTCTAAAAAAAAGGTAATTAAAATTATTGGTGACACATTAAAATAATTTATCTGTATGTCCTATAATTATTAGTTTTATCATATTTGCTTCAATGACAGCAAATTTTTAATTTTTACTTAGAAATTTTTTTGTTTTACATAACCGATTTAAATGATCTGATATAGAGAAAAAAGGAAAAGAAAATATTATAATGATTTTAAAGTGTATCGGGAAACCCGGAATCAAAAAACTTAATCACCTCCTTGCAGCAAGGGCTCGCCTAATTCGACGTAGAAAAGGGCATCCTTCTCGTAAGAGTCCTCTTCAATGATTTCCAGGTTGATAACTTTTCTGAAACAATTACAGAATAGTTTAAAACAATTGTTGGAAATATCATTTAAAAATAATTTTCAAGAAAAAAAATATATACATGTATATAACAGAATATTTATTATAGCTTCTCGTCTCCTATATACGTATATGTATTTACGCGCGCGTGTATGTGTGTGTGTGTGTGAAAAGTGTGTACCAAAGGCTAATCATAATACATATCTTTCATTAATTATTTTTTTACTGCTGTTTAAATAATGAAAGAAGAAAAAATAAACTTTTGCTGTCGTGACTGTTATTTTTTTCTTGAAAAAACAAATAATTTACCAACAATTCTTGATGATTAATTGAAGGTCTGTCACTAGGAACGCTAGGAATTAAACTCATATAAGCGATTGAATGTTGCGTGACATATATTCAAGAACATTGGTATTCAAGAATAATTTTTGTTTTTTCTTTCGTTTCTTTAAGTACCATGGTATATAAATATAAATACAAAAATATAAATTAAAATAAAACATTAATCTAAATTATCCTTGTACATATTTTTTTATCAACGAGCGTCTTGTGCATCGAAATTTTCAGCGCAGGAAATTAAACTCGTTATATCTGATTCAATCCTCGTAATTATGTAATTTATTGGAGACGTTAAAAGATGTCAAACGATATTAAACGAACTGTTTTGTACTGTTTCAAACTATACGAACGACGAGACAACTCCGCGGAAATCGATTTATTACTTTGGATAGTTAAGTATTGAATAACTGTACAACTTGCAGGTGCACATTAGCGTCAGGAGACATAATTGAAGACTTCTTCTGGGAAGCGTATTATTTTCTACATTGTTGCTGGCATAATCTCGACGGAATAGTCATCAATTTTCATTGAAAACGGAAATTTTGATATGCAAGATACTCGCAGCTAGATAGATTAGATCAGAGTTCGCTCTGACATAAAAGATAAACAAAAATAGAAGCTTAATAAATTATTATTATCCCGATATGTTTATACTGCTCTGTGATGTAATATCATTTATAATGCAGAAAAAAATTGCTCAATAAATTGGTTGTATCGTCTTCGTTATAATTAATTATTAATATCTTTCTATTTTTTTATATTATACAGTGTAATGAAAATAGCGAGCTCAACAAATCAATTAATTTGTTATTTTATAATTATTTGTCAATAGGTATTAAAGAAATTGTAAGAAATATGCAAATTAACCAGAGTTATTTTGTGCGCGGATAATATGTGTAAAACAACATGAAAATGTCAAACGTATGTCATGGGTACATCGATATGTCGTGCTGCTTTATGTAATCTTGTTATAAATTCTTTTAAAAAACTTCCAGATAATATACACAAGATTTATAAGACTTGAACACGCAAGCTTAGTAATGCTATTACTTAAATATAATAGAAAAATTGATTTAATGTAATAGCTAATTCACGTAACAATAAAATACAATAGAATATTTATAAAAATAATATTGGTACAAATATTTTAATTAAAGAAAACTCTAAAAGGGAAAGTAAATATTTTTAATAAATTAAAAATAATTAGATTTCAAACACTTTATTTCGCGCCATAAAAAACATATACTTTATACATATACATAGAATAATTCTTTCTACAAAAGTAGATAGATTTCCTGAGTATTGCAAATTTCCCTAAATAATTCCTTCGAGAATTCCACACGTGAGAAATTAGCTGAGATATCAGTTATGTATATTACACATGTGTCGAGCTTTCATAATACACAGTAATATGAAACTATACAAGTGCAACGGAACGAAAGCTCGTTAAGACTGAGAACTTCATTTAGCGGCGTTATAATTAAACCAACTAATGCTTGTTATCTTGACAGTGAAGCATCGTTGCACGCGAGACTTAATCCGTGTTCACTTACACTGTGCAACTATCCCTTTCGCTTTATTGCAAATCTGTTTCAATGTAATGCTCTTCAACGTGACAATCAGGATAATCTCTCTGGAGGAATGTCCTCCCTAGAGGAAATTATAACTTTGTTTAGTTTTTTAAAAGATTATAGATTTGCCTCTGAGAAGTCCGGACGAGAAAATAAAAGATATGATTAGAAATACCATACCAATTTCTTTTCCTAATCTTTAAATCTTAAATGGAAAAGATAAAATTAAGGATGTCATAATTTTTTCCTAAATTTTGAATCTTAATTTGGAATTTCAATCTTTCAGTTTTTAAAAAATCACCATCGATATTTAATAGTAATTCCAGAGAAGATTTTTTAATGTCATATTAGAGACGCGACTTCGAAACTAGCCGCCATATAAAATTGTATCATTATACCCGACATAAACAAATCGATTATTCTTGGCGAGAGAAATGACAGACATGATTTATTAATCTATGAATTCAGAGCAACGCCGAGTTAATTGCGAGTTAACTGACTACAAATGACTGCGGAAAGCAGCGTAATGCGTAATTTTAATAGTCCAAGATATCGTCTACGCGATTAACCAGCAAGCCAACCCTTTATGTTGAAGGTCGAACCTTCAGTTCAAATTGTATTACATCATGGTCTCGTTACGGAAATGAGTCCTTTCGCTTTAACAAACCTGGAAAGGCTGAAAAGTTCTATGAAAATAATCTATGAATGTTTTATAATCTTCAGGTTACTGAAAACTTTCCTAGAAAAATCGTAAAAAATTCCAAATAGAGTTGTTTTATAAAGACTGTTCAGCTGTACCACAAAGTAAAACATATATACGAATATATAAACACATATACGAATATATAATTAACATTTTACTAATTTTCTATTAATTTCCATACTTTATAAATTATAATTAAAAATAAAAATATATATATTATAACATAAAGTAATATTATTAATATATTAAATATATTAAATAATATTGTAAATAACAAAAAAATTCAATTTCTTAAAATATTTTATAACAAATATGTGTAGACATAGGCTGTTATATATTTGGAACACTCTGTATAAATAGAGAATGCCTATTTCTTTATTTCTTTCTAAGATAATTCACATCTGTTATTATCTCTAAAAACATTCTCTACGCAAATGCATTTTAGTGACAGAACAAATATTTTGGAAGCATTATCCTTGGACGTACAAAACAAAATGTCGTTACTTGAAATTTCTTGCATGAGATTTGAGTCGCTCATGCAAGCAGAAGGGGAATAAAAAGGGTTTTCACCCTTGGTGAGGAAAAGAGATTAAATATGGCATCAGTGGCGGAGTCAACGCCTTAAACGTGAAAGACATCAGGTTTTTACTTTTTTTCTTTATATAAATTATAAATACAGTTTACTTTTCTATTTAATAACTTTTATTTATATTTGATATAAATACGTGTGTATGAAAAAATGTTGAAAACCAAATGCAACGTTCGAGAGAAATAAGCAAAAGGTTTTCTTCGATCATACCAATGTCGACGCCCATGCGTGGAATTGATCCGATATCACCCAGTGTGAGCCAAAGTAACATCATAACAAGCATAACATCTAAAGCGACCTCGGAACTCGAAGCATTGCCAACGAACAGTGATGTCGAAAAGGAAGAAAAACGGATTTGCACGTACGCACGAATGCACACAACTTGGCAATTTTCTATTTATTTCAGATTAAATCAAATCCAACATGTAGCAACAAAATAGACTATTTGTTCACCGACAATGCCTATAACATCTTATCATTTCTTAATCTTCTTCTATACAGTAAGGCTCAAAATTTCCACTCAAAGTTATTAGCCTAATTTACTAGAAAAAAAATATTAAAAAATATTAAAAATTCTTTTTTTTTTTTCAATATAATCTTGTATTTCAGTGCATTTATTACGTTTTGTTAATATTTCTTGTAAAAATCCTTATAAAAATAGAATTATTCTTTTAAAAATATATTGAAATTGCAGGCTATAAAAAAAAAATCTTCTCTTAAAAAATATATCGAAAAGACAGATATACTTCTTTATCAGTCTTAAATTTTTCATAAATTTAAGAACAAATTGTAGGGCCAAATCAAAATTGCAAGATGAATGATTCCTTGAACCTACATTGTTAAATAGCAATCTTTCCTAAAATTAATGTGTACATTGCTACATTGCCTTCCTCTCTCTCTCTCTTTCTCTCAACTAATACATTTAAAAAAAATGTATTCTCTTGTGTCTAGTGGTACTACATTTTTATAAATTGGTCAAAAGGATTTTCTCAGAATTCCAAATAATCTCCTTTTAAAATTGTATCACCTTTGCTCTTTTGGCCTTGGTGAACGTCAAGATGTTTCCATAGATTCTCTTTTTGATAGAGGATCATGGTAAATGCTACAGTTTCTCTTCAGTAACAATGGATTCAGTAACTTCTTTTTCTCGGTTTTCCCAAAGGAATTTAAAGCTCTCTGCAACATCTCACTCGCTGTTCCTTTTAATCTTTACTGAAAGAAGTTTGCTAACTTTATTTATGTCAAATTTTCATGTAAGTGTCTATAACACTGTGTCTTTTTATGTACGTCTTGCTGTTAATTTCTTGGTCTTTAGCCATCTGTTTTTCAATATTTTTTTTCAATACTTTTTTTGTTTCTGTAAGCCTGCTTTAATTTGTCTTCAATGAATACTCTTCCTAAACTTGTTTCCATTTTTTACGATAAAATATGAGAAAGAAGAGTCCCACAAATCCATGCTCTTCAATCGCCAATGGATCTTTTCTTTATTTGATTAAAGATTTAATTGCTGCTCAATATTTGATTATAAATATTTTTAAAATTTACTCGGATTATGCGTGTTAAATCGATATCTCAGTAATAAATGAATGTATTAAAGTGAAACTTAAAGTGAAAATCAGTTAAGCAATCAATGATACGTTACTTATTGTTTAAAGGCTGAAGCCCGAAACTTTTAAATCTTACTACAGTAAACCTAATATACTTTATACTAGCTTCTTTGTTTATTTATATAGATTTGATGATATAATAAATACTTAACTTCGCAATATTCTTAGAGTCATTCTACAAAAAATTTTTATTAGTCAACGATTAGTCAATAATTGGTGCATTTAGATATGTTTTGAACAAAGTTCCAAAAATTCATTCACATCTAATTATAGCGTTAAAGCGTAACGATTTTTGTATACCATGTATGCATAATATATCACAGAATACGAGAGATCATTACAGCTGATTTACATGAATTTAAATAACATCGCTAAGTTAAAAAACCGACAGCTATTCCTGGCAACCGGCTAACACTCCCTGTAAATTAATTAGTGTCCACGTGACGGTCATAATGATAGGCCATAATGATAGGCCATAATGATAGGCAAGATTAAATTAACTCTCAAGTTTCAAAAATGAAGACATGATAACGCAATGATAACGCAGCGCACTTTATCGAGAACAGATAATCAGTTTCCATATAGTTGAGACACGGATGAGCGCCGGCGGGAGAAGGTCTAACTATAAATAGCGTTAGAATATCCATTTAAGCCTGTACGCACGTTAAATCGATCGACCTCTACCCGTTACAATGAGGTCTTACGTTACTGCTTGATAAACACTGATCTCTTTCCTTAAAGAAAATTCACTTATTTATAGTTTCTTCAATCGCGCCTGATATCTAACGAACGTGCAACACAAATTTAAGGGTGGACAAACACATCAAGTTTGGAAGTACCCACAATTCACAAGAAAATAATATATGTACTTTGCTTGGTACTGACACAAATTGCGTACATAATACTCACGCCAATCTTACTTAAAATCCAGTAAATATTTTAGAAAAATAAGAAAGGGGCAAATAGTAATCATTAAAAAATGTTTGATGAATATAAACCGAAAAATTGATCTTGTCAAAAATATCTTTTCAGAATAGAATCGCATTTATATTTTTTTATAAATTGATTTCTTATTTTATAAAATATTAAAATAAGAATATTGAATAGTGAATATTTCATTTCATATACCTATTCAAAGTATTTTATTTTTTTATGTGAAAATACAAGGAAAAATAAAATATTGTATTTCGAAATATCTCAGAAAGTATTCAATTTTAATGATCTTATTGACTTAGATATTTGCTATTACTATTTGTCTCAAAATCTTCAATATATCATCTTTTTATTTGTATATTTTTTTAATTTGTTGTGTACAAGAAATTTTTGTATACTCAAGCAATACTAAATAAAAGCAAAAATAAATATTCTAGTTGTAATTTTTTTATCTCATTGAAGAAATCGATCAGTCTATTTTCCACTCGAAGTTTTAGAATACACAGGTAATACGTGAATTTCGGAAGGAATGGAACAACCGCATCTCATTTCCTATTCGTCTTATTTTTCACCCGAAACTCGAACTATCCGAATTTCACTGGTATCGAATGGTTGATATCCGGTTATATTTCTCTGCAAATTCCTAGTAGTAAGAGGATTTACAGGAAATTGTGTGTCGCTGAATGCTCGAGTATTCATGACTATTTTTCGAAGAAAAATAAAGACGGAAAATTTTCTTTTTGGAAAAAGAGAAAAAAGCAGTAAGGACAAAATAAATAACCACTTTTGCACAAGACACAATGTAACTGAGCCCATTTGAAAGAAAAAAAAGGTATTTTAATAAATTCTTATTATATATAAACTTATTTTTCTTATTAAAAATGAGAAACAAATGATAAAAAGTTTTAGAGTTATAAACGATTGAGAATAAAATTATTCTCAATCGTTTATAACTTTAAAATTATTTTTATTTTTTTAATAAACAATTATCTATAATTTACTAAATCTTATACAAATCTTTTCTAAATTTTACATAAATCTAAAATATAGATGAATTAAAAATTGAGATTGCATAAGATTAAACTTTCATTTAATTTTTTGAAATACTATACAAATTTATATTTAAAAAAATTATATTTGTTGAGCTAATGGCGAAATTTAGTTAAATGCTCGTGAACTGTGAATAATTGCACAATTTTATCATAAATTTGTCACAAAAGTACTGAGTTATAAACTGCAGCCGAAGTTAGACTTTAACTGCATTGTATCCATCACTTGTGGCAATACGCAGACCACATAATGTCTTCATTATGCTATATATCTATCGATATATACACAAAGTATGGGCCATGTGTAAAATCGCAACATAAATTCACAAACGTACGTGTGTGTTATGTAAACGTAAAATTTCTCTCAGACAAATAAACGTATACCATGATTTAAGGGAATCGAGAACCGAAGAGTTTAGTTTTGGTTTGAATTGTAATTGATAGTTATAAAATCTAAATTGCTAAATTGATAATTATAAAATCACATTTTCTTTATTTTTTAAAATTTAAAAATTTTGTCAACTTTTATCACAATTTTGTATTATAAATTTCTGCTTATTATAAATATTTCATTATACAAATTTGTGTTAGATATTTCTATTCAAAGTTTTCTGGTAAAAAAGATAAAACTTTACTCGATTCTAATTTTTAATAACTATTGTATTTTCAATAAATTCCTCGACTTTTTAGTCTAACAATAAGTACTCTAAATTGAAGAACTTATTTTACGAAGTATTTTTTAAGCATTTAAAAATAATATGTGGAAATCTTCAATTTCAAAATCTTACATATATTCTATTGGAAAACAGATCACAGATTTTAAAACTCTGTTAAAACTGACAAAAACTTGATACAAAAAAACTACTTTTCTGTGAATTTATTTTTTTGATGGAGAAATTCCAAATTTTTCTCGCTAAATATAGCGAACCATTAAATATAGCGAAAGAAAATTACATAAGTATTCAAGCATTATTGAATTATTCTAGAATGCTTAATGTAGTGCTGTTTACTCGAATGCTGCCTATTACCTCGGCAATCAAAGCAATTCTCTTCAACGCTAGAGTACACCTCCGTATTTGTTCATGCTCTGCAGCTCTCGGCACATAATGTACCACAAACATTCACCCATTTCACTGTCTACAACATAATTCGACTAATTAAAGTTTAAAAAACCATGATGTTACAGAATCACAATGTTATACATGTAGAAGACTTTCACACAAAGATATAGCTATATAATGAACAATGACTGAAATTACACTGCACAATCTTGTCAAGAAAGAGAACATA
Organism: Crematogaster levior; assembly: GCA_901521435.1. Classification (NCBI taxonomy): domain Eukaryota; kingdom Metazoa; phylum Arthropoda; class Insecta; order Hymenoptera; family Formicidae; genus Crematogaster; species Crematogaster levior. Next base: position 182,781 of record CABEGB010000761.1, read on the forward strand.
CAACTGTCAATATTGTTCAGCGAAAATTGATGTCTAGTGTCTTAAAAAGTCATCAAACACGGATGATAACACAGATTTAATAAAAATTTTTTAATTTAATCAGATCTTTTAAATCTGTTAACTACCGACTTTTCAGAAATACCCTATAGATAGGAAAATGGTACAAAATTTATAATATAAATGTATAATATATTTTTAATATACATTTGGAACAAATTATTTTAACAAATAATAACTTGTTTCAGATTGTATTTCATTAACGGAAAGATAACGAAGTATAAATTTCGACATCACGATGCGAAACGTCGCATGAACCTATAAGTGAGCCAATGACGAGGTAGGAAGCCCTTGGAATGCACCACATTGCATCCTTGCACTCACGATTAAATTGTACTGCCGATGTCATGTCAAAGAAGTCATCGAAAATAAAAATTTAAAATAGTTTAAAGTCGAAAATTCAAGAAATTAATAAAAAATCTAACTGGAACTTCAAAAAACATAATAATATTTCTTAAAATCATTATAAATTGATTTAAGGAATTATACGTTAATATAATAATAATGTAATGTCTGGCAAACAAAGATTATTTTTAGAAACTACTATGTAAAGAATCTACTGCTAAAATTAATATGAGTTTAAGCAATATGATCGATTATCTTGATCATTTATATTAGATAAAACGAGAAAAACAGAAATGACAGGCTTAACAAAACAGTGCTAATGGAATGGTGAAGTTAAAATCACATTCGTAAGGTTTTCAAACTCGTCAAAATCCACCACGTAGACCCGATAATGGATGCTTTTCTGCTCCACATGTAACAAGTAAATATTATCGTCTTAATATAATAAAAACAATTAAATATACGTACACATATGAACAGGGTACCCCATCTAATCTGAGCATCTTAAAGCTCTTATTTGTCCTCGACAAAATATGTTAAAGAAAAATGTTATTTCTTTCTAAAAATCAAATATTATGATAAGCAAAAAATTTGCTTGTATTCACTTTTTAAGATTTCAATATTTTTTAAAAACAAAACTACATATTTTTATTATTGTATTGTTATAGCTAAGCTTTAGTAACCAATTTAGTGACCTATAAAAATATGAAATTTATGTAACGTTGAAAAAAAAACTGAAAAACAGAAAAAATATAAATAATACATATAAATAATATAATACATATAAATAATATAATTATGAAAGAGAAAATAGATGTGTGTTTAATAAATTCTCAAAGTAATTTAGTCGATTAATTTCAATATATTTCTGTATATAATAAATAAACAATTCTTCAGTTTCCTAAAAATTTTGTGATTAATGTTAGCGCATGCAATTTTAGTTCTTTTATATTTTCTAGCGGCACGATCGGTAAGTTTTATCACAAATGCCGACGATAACTTTATCGTGTTAACTCTCATACAAAGGAGAAACAAGGTAAAGACCTAGTAAAACTACGTCTAATAGGGTCATAAACGTAAAATCGCACGTTTCGTGCAAACGCGAATTACATAGTGACCTCAATACTTTTTGCGCGCATTTTTAGTAAGAGATAATATCAGTCAAATACGGATATTTCTTTGTTAACTTTTAAAAAATTTTTTAAAACTAAACCATTTTCAGTCATATAAAGAATGTTACATAAAGAAATTGTTCTAAATTGTAATTATTTTTTGAAATTATTGAGAAATATAAGAGAAACATAAGTATTTTTAGTTTAGTAAATACTATAGTATTTGTAAGTACAGTACTTACTATACTATTATATACTTTTCATACTTAATATATTATAAAAAAGAAAGATTACATATATATATTTGATAGAACTCTGTGTAGCAGCTACATTCATTCTGATTGAAAATTCTCAGCTACCCTTTAGAAAAAGTTCCACCCTCTGTGAGCATTTTTATATTTAACAATTTAATTTTAACTGTGTGTACCATCTGCCCTCTTCTAAATCAATAAACTTAACTTTTCTTACGTGAGTATATATTTCTTCATTAAATTCGGATTTAGTATAATCCTATTATATATTATCGAGTCAAATAACGACAAATATTGCCAGAGAATTTATCATTCCAAAGATTGAAAATGAAATATTAAATATCAAGATTAAAACTTCTTAAAACTGATTGTGTCGTAAAAGAAAAAGTACAAAATTTAGTTATAAATAATTTTATATACATAATATTTAGAACACAATATGGTTTATAATAATTGTCTTAGTAAAGAATTTCAAGATCTAAACTTTTTATAAATCTCTGTTGCATATTGCTTCACACACAAACATACACACACACACACACAAAACAACTAATAAAACTTTAAAACAATTAATCTTTTTTATTTAATAAAAATAGTAATTGAACCAAATGTCAAATATATTATTAAAACCTCTAATAATGTTACAGCATCATAATATAATACCTATTGAAGTGCATCACTTTAAAAATAAAGTTTTTGATGCTTTATTAAAGATTTTATTCAAGATTTTAGTTTAAAAAATTCTCGATTTTTAACATCAAACATTTCGATGATTGATTGACGAATTTTGTTACAATAATTACAATTTCCTAATTAACTTTTATAATCAAGTTCTCTCTCTCTCTCTCTCTCTCATAAACATCATTAAAAATACCTTTCATAACAATAAATGAAGACCATAAAATATTTTCCGATAACAGATTACTATCTGATTTGTAGGTCACTTCAAAAGACAATATCTCACAAATTCTGAACATTCCTTGACTAGACTGTGCGTTGGAATGAAAAATTTTTTTGAAAGATTTATTTTCAAATTTATGGAAGTTTATTGGAAAGAGATCTCTTCAATATAGAAATTTTTTTCGCTTTTACACTCTTTCCCTTTATCTCCATTTCTTAAAAGATAAATTTAAAGCAAGAGATAAATATATTATCTCTACAAAATTTGCATTAAGTAATTACAAACCCAATTAATCGAATTAAATAGTTAATAATATTCTAACACCATTTTTAACAGTAGTGAGAAAAAAAGTGTTCTTACAGTAAATTATTATTGCTATTTCTTTCAAAATATAAAATTGCTATTTCTTTCAAATAATTGCTAAAAAGAATCTTACTTAAAATTAAGAGAAATTAATAATCATACTTTTTACATAGCTTTATCTACAAGCATTATATATTTTTTCGCAACAGTTTTCTAAATGCGATTTCCTCAAATTTTATTTTGTAACCTAAATCTAGACAAATCCTCAATCTAAATGCATTCAGAAATCTCCAAAATAATCTCCATTCAACAATTATTCGTAAAGCAATGCGAGACTGCAAACAATTGCAAGAAATTAGAGAGTAAATATATATCAGGAGCAAATATTACGACACAGCAGACAGGATTCAGATTAAGAACAAAGAGAGTTTAGATGCTGAAGATGTCCCCCTCCCTCTATTACACTTGCAAATCAATTCAACGTAAATTAGAAAAATATTTATTAAGAAAATATAAAAAATGGCGAAGATATAACTCGCGCATGCAACAGATAAATGCAAATATAATGTATAACATGGATGAAGGACACATGTGATGATAAAAACCTTAATAAACTTATATATATTATACAGATATAGCATTATCATAATATTAAATTATAAAAATTAAATTATAAATAATTAATAATTGTAACTATAAAAAATATTTAAAGATATAATAGAATGAGAAGGTAAGTGCAATGGCAACATATTTCGAGTGTAAAGTAATTCATTAAATTCTAAATATTATTTTAAAAGGAATATTATAGATAATATTAAAAAAAATAAAACTTACTCGATACTATTATAATAAAACAATATATAGTTTAACAACTTTTCAAAAGTTAAAAAAATAGATTTTAAATCTGTAACAGATCGAGAAAATTTAAATGTTTGTATAAAACTAATGAGTAAAGTATATTATAAAAAAGAATATATAATAAGATAAGATTTCTTAACATATTTGATTTAATATTGTTATCAAGTACTGTATTTTGTGAAACAAGCTTCTGATTATACATGAGTGTTAAGCTAGTCTTCTAATAATCTCCTACGAGTCGCTAATTACTGATAAAGCTACGATAGAAATGCATTGTGCAAGTTACAGCTTCGCATAGTATCCCATGTTGTACAGTTAATTGCAGCAGACAAGCGATATACATTCTATCGAACGCTAGTGTTGGAAATTTCGATACATTTACACCGGCCTGTAGTATAACGCTGTTTCAAAATTGACGGAAATTCGGATTACCCATCTCTCGTATATAAATTAATACATGAATTAATAACATCAATTATATAAATCTTACGAGAATATAAATCTTACGAGTGCAAACTTTCATTGTAGTGTAAAAATTATTTAGTATTTTATTTTTTGCACTCGCAAGATACTTGACACACTCGACATCATTTTCAGCGATACCCAAAAATTTGTTCCATTAGAATTCGAAAATATTTTATTTTTGTACTCGTCATCTTAAACTTTTGATTTCCCTTCTTTCTTTAAATCTTTAAAAGTAATAAAATTTATTTTGTTTTTGAAAGAAATTATTAAATAAGTAAATATATAACATAGTAAACATATGTACTTATCTTTATATTTAATTTTACTTACTTCAGTTTCACTTTAGTTTTCTATTTCAATTTTTTGAATGTCATATTTATGTCATTTTTCTTTTAGATAATTTATACTGTTAATGTGATAATTATGATATATGGCGCGAGTTTCTAGTTACCGATCGTATCGCGATAGCGATCGATTCTTACATTATGTTTAATCGATACGGTTATAATACACGTCTCCGTATAATGGATACAATAAGTATAATAATACTATCCGATAAAATTAACTTAAAGTTATAACAATAACAATTTTGTCTCTCAAATATCGATTTTAAAAACACACTAAACTTTACATTCATATCTTCTAAGCATTTTTTTTAAATTTTAAATAGAGTTTTTATAAAATTTCATTGTCTGTGCCAATTATTTTATCAATTAATATTTTAGAATTATATATTTTAGAATTATATATTTTGTTTATATTGCATTTTTATTTTTCCTTAAAAATCGGTATATCTTTGTTTCCATTTTAATAAACTTAATTTAATGAATTAATCCAATTATATATCCAATAATTCAATATCAATTAGAGAATTGACTCGAGAATTGAAACTATTTTAAATAAGCGTTAAGTAACATTTTATATGGTTAAATGTAATTTATTAGTTTATTACTTATTTTATTGTTATGTTATATATATAACATTTTTTTCCAAAGATAATTAAGTATATTGATTGATTCTTTTAAATTATTTATTCGTAAATGATCGATTTACTTTTTCTTGAAATTTAGCATTATATCATCACCTTGTGATACTTTTCAAACATGTTTTTATTTTCTAGAGATAAAATCTTTCTTTGTGATCACTAAAAGAATGAGATTGTCAATAAGCCCATCGATTAAGTAACTCTGAAGGTACAGACAATAGTTAAATTGTATGGTGGTTAATGGAATGAATTCGTCTCCTTAATAATTAATGTTACTTGGTTAATTTCCTGATTTAAAAAGGAAAAGATGTCACTCACTCTGTCTGATTATCCTCAAAAGTCAGGTTGCCTTCGGTATGCATATATTGCTTGCCGGGTTTCGCAGTGCCTTCCACAGTACGATAAGGGATAATAACGCGACCTCGGGCCCCACTATAGCGCACCACTCGCATAGGATGCTGACCCACGCTTTCCACTAGCTCTACATCTCTCTCGGGAAATCCAAAAATGCCGCTGTGATCATCATCCAGGATCATTACCGTCGCCAGGCTCGGCGAGACAAGCATTGCTGGCTGCGATACGTTACTGAGCCTAAGAATAAAAAAATATTAACATTAATTCATGAAAAATTAGACTAAAACTCCAACAAAAAAAATCAATTTTGTGAATTTGGCACGATGATATTAAAAAAATAGTGTTGTAAATCATGTCTATCTTTAAAACATAGATATATCAATTTATATAAATATCTTTTGTTAATCATTTTTGGAATGATATAATATAATATAAATAGCTTTCACAAATATTCGTTCATTTGAATCGACATTTGACTCCTAATTTGCAAATCGACAAATCCTTTATTTTCTATCTAAAAATATCATTCAGTAGAATACTTTAATCAAGTTCGCAAGTAAGCTGGTCTATAATTTCGACGTTGAATAGTCACTTTTCAAAGGAGTATTCATTCAAGATTTTATTTTTATCTTTCGAGCTCTTTTGATATCATTCCTGAGATATTTTCTATTAACTTATTTTTTACTATATATTATTTAAAGTCTTATATCATTTCAATAATACAATAATAAATATAATTTTTTATTAATAATTATTTTATCTTTACATTTTATCATTTTACGTCCTATCTATTTAATCTCTCATTAATTAATTTGCTTTATTTAATTTATATTATGTATTCATATATTTTTTCTTTATGTTAAAAAAAAGAGAAATAAAACATCTTTAAAATAATCTGATATAACATTTCTTTGTTACACAATATAATATAATAAAATAAATAATATTATTTCATTATTATGATAATTTGCGTACATGTGAGGCAAAAAGCTATTGATGACAGCATAAATAGTCTTTTTCTTTCAGAGTTGGCAAAAATTACTACGTAACAATAACGCTCCACGACCTATATCGCTAATAATCGGTGTAACTCTTTATTACCGTAATTGACACAGAAATCTGCAATGCGAGTTAACTTCTTCGTAAGTTATTTTCTCCAATTTTCCTTAGCCTCCGAATTATCAAGTACGTTTATCAGCACACGTTTTACTTATAGATTTAATTGTACATGCATGTGTGCTTTCTGTGCGACCCCGCGATGCAATCTGGCATGCGACATAAAGTTACAAATAACAGAAATAATTGGGTCACCTGACCAAATCGGCACGAACCTGCAATTTCCAATCGTGGCGTGAAATAAAAGAATCTATTCGTTCTTTTAGTTTATTATATTGAAAACATTATTATATTGAAAAAAAATGTGTATCTCTAAGTTTTCAAGTAAAGAAACGCAAAAAGACCAAAAGAAAAAATAAATAAATAACTAAAACTGCAAAAAACAGATTTAAAATCAATACACATAACAATACTAATTCATTTATTATCTAAAAATGTATCTTTGTTCTACACAAAATTATTCTATAGCGACTATTCCTTTTTATATTTATATATTGCTTTAATTTAAAAACTACACACATAGATCTGTGATATCCGATAAAAATTTCAAGCCTTTAGTTTTCTTAAATTATTTATGAAAACGCTAAGCAAGAAGAAGTTTAAAAAACGGTACACATACAAAATGTTTATGAATTATACAGTACGCAGTCAAAGATTTTCTGAGTTTTCCAGAAACCAAATATTCCATAGATCGATAATTTTATGCAATTTCTACCTTTTTGGGAAAAAATGTATCAAAAATATGTTTTATTATTAGTTGGTTAAGAGATAAAGTATGTAGTGTATACGTATACAAAAATACAGTACGTAATCCTAAGGTAAATTATAATCGTTTTCTCATAATGGCATTATCAATCAATTTTAACAATAAAAAAATTTGTTGAAAACATAATATGAAAAAAGCAAATAAAATAAAACATATTAAATGAAATTAATAACCTATAAAATATATAAAATTTGTATACATTTGTATTATTTATAAATTAACTTAATATTAATTGTTATGCATATTGCATTTATCGTTATATATCATAATAAATAAAATTGTGTAATTTAAAAAATATGATAAAGTTAAACATATGAATTAAATAATAATTAAATGCTTTAGGCTAACCAATTAAAAATATTAAATACAACATAATTAAACGGATTAATTATTTAATTGTTTTTAATTTTCCAGCTTTTCGAATGTTTTTCTGTCTTTCAGATTTGTACACTGTGTAAAATGCTATTAACAATTTTAAATGCATTATTGAAGAGCCACGATAATAGTCTTAATGTCTTTCATTAAGTCAATCAATAGCACCTCTACTGATTAAATTGCAAACGTTACTCTTTTGAAATTAATTGGATGATTGCCTTTTCACCATTGATTTCAATGATTTGTGATCGCAATATACTGTATCCGTTATAGATATACTTTAGATTCATGACTTTCTTAAAAGAAAATCTCTTTAAAGTAATTGCAGTTCTTACACAGCACGATAAATAATGTACTGAGTGTCTCAGCGCATTAATAATAGACTCTTAAAATAAATTACAGTTTAGTAATTTCACAAAAGAATAATACACATATTTTAAATAATAAAAAAGAGTAAAAGAGAAAGAAAATATATAGAATTTTTTGCAATCTAAAATTTTCAAGAGACGAAATATGCAGATGTGTAAAATTAAATAAAATTTATTTTTTATTTAGGTTTTTAAGACTTTAATTGTAATAAATCAAAATTTTGATTTATTGCAATAGTATTAAACTATTTTTTATTTTAATATTTGCACAACTCGTTACATTGCCTTATTTTTATTAATATGAGAACAATTAGTCGCAAACGACATTCTATTTTTATCATTTTACTTATTTCCAGCATTTAAAATACTTTCGATAATCACCCTCATATCTTAACGCTAAAATTATTGTAAAATTTCCCTAATACGTTATATATCCTACCATCACAAGTCTTTGCAAAAAATGACTGTCAATTTACTAACCTGACATAAAAATGTTCATCCTCTTCGAACAATTCGTCATCGATAACCGACAGTTTGATGGTCTTCGTGGTCTCGCCGGGCTCAAAAGTCAGAGTGCCCTTGGCACTCACATAATCAGATCCCGCCTCGGCGGAGCCATCTTCCGTGCAGTAATCCACAGTGCAGGGTTTGCTAAGATCACCTCCAGCCCTGGAAACGCCCACTTCAAAGGTTCCAACGTTCTCCATCACGGTGTAATGACCAGGTTCGAAAAATACTCTCATGGAGTTGACATGCTCGATATCGATGCTCTCCGCTTCGGCTTTCTGCAACTCGGCCTTGACCTCGCTAAGATCGCTCTGCGCTCTTTCGCTAATCTTCCTACTGAGATTGCCCGCGCCTACCATCTTTCTCGTTGCCTGCACTCTGTAAAAAGCCCTGCTCTTCGGGCCCTTACCTAGTACTTCTTCGTGAGCCATGACCTCCAATTGCTCCAGAGGCAAAGTAGGATACTTTTTACGCAATTCCTTTAAAGTATTGATGTAATCTCTACGAGTTTGCTCGAACTCTTTGGCTTCGGGAGAATCGGCGTCGGCCAAGCGGTCCACCATGCCATGAAAACCATCTTGCTGAGGCTTGATCTCCAGCTCCACCCCCATATCGGAATCCCCGGCCTCCGCCTGCACGATTACACCCCGCTTGTTCATTCGGTAACCTTTGTGTAGATACTTGTAGATCAACAGCCGTCGATCAGCAATGTAAGCCGTCAATACCGTGGCTGGGAAGAAGGAGAAGGTCAGGATGCCCTCCCAGACCTCCAGTACACCAGGACTGGAAACCGCCAGGATAACGTAGAGCCATACGTAGGCGAAGATGCTCCAGGTGGCGGTGACGAAGAAAACGCGCAGATGTTTTATCTTCCGGGTCTCGCCATTGGGGATCACAAACACGCACAAAGAAATGATAACAAAGAGATTATAAGCAGCGGAGCCGACGATCGTGCCCGGACCCAGCTCACCGGCCTGAAAGTTCTTCGCCCAAATCTCGATGATGGACAGCAGGATTTCAGGAGCACTGCTACCGAGCGCCATTAAGGTCAGATTGGCTACCGTTTCGTTCCACACTCGCACCACGATGATCTGCGGCTCCCTCCCATGACGACGCACCACCAGCTCCTTTTCCTTGGACGTGATTACCTCGATGGAAGCCATGAAGCGGTCGCTAATGATTGACACGCCGATAAACAGATATAACAACAAAAGAAAGTACACCAAGCCCCGGAAGATGATGTCGATGAGATGCAGGTTGTCCTCTGGCTGCCAGAGCGGTAACACTAGGCCTGGCTCGCAGTGCACCGAGTAGTTCCCAGACATATTGTCGGAGTTGTGTGTCGAAATTTGTGACTGGAACTTGGCGCGGTCTCTCACCAACTCTTATTTGGCCCGTCTCTTCGGGAATATAAAGCCTCCGCTTGGAAAAATCCTGTTCTTCATTCAGACTGACGAGCAATCTTCCCGCGGCGTTGACTCTCAACTTATTTCTGAGAGATAAAAAAATCTACTTCTCTTTCGAGGAAAAGGGTGAAGAGCCAAACGGAATTCTTTTTCTTTTATTAAAAAAAAAAAGATCAAAGCGAGAGAAATCTAAAGACTGTTTTCTCTCATTTACCAAGCAAATTTTGATCTCTATTACATTAACTCCGATTAGCAAATCGATTCCGTAAACGTAAACCAATCCAATCTCCGCGTGCGACACAGGCGTGTTTGTTTTTACTGAAAGAAGGGCGATGACGTTCCGGAACTCCCCCACGGACCACAGCGATTACACCATCGAGCTTCAATCTTGTACTGGCCGCAAGCTAATTTCCCCAGCTTCTTTGACTGACTAATTTCGCTTTCTAATCAAAGTCTTCGACATCGCGTTTCCCACATCAAAATTGACCTTGGAGTATTTTTGTCTGTATCTCACTGTCCTTTCTTGCACACTCACGCACTCCCGCCCTGCTAACACCTTTCTCCCTACTCACACTCGCTCTCACCCCCTGAGGGACAAGCTAGAACCGCACGAACAACACTGGAGGAAGGTATATCGGCGTTGGAAATCGGCTACCGATGGAACCCACCGATATTACCGCGGCAGTGAGCTCCCATCACGAAGCGGACCCTCTGACATCACGGGGTAACAGAACCGTACCGGGCCGCGCTCGAACGAACACTGAAAGAGGAGTGAGAGAAAGAGAGGAGGCTAGAGGAGAGAGCGGCCAGACCGAGTGGGGAGTGGTGTCTCGAGCTAGCCAGACGTATAGCCACCCCATCTCTTTGCCCTCCTCCTCGCCCTTTAGCCTTCTCTCGTCTCACTCTAGCCGCGTCGGCTGCAGTGCGCCGGCGGTATTTCCTATCTTGGTTCTCCCCATCGTGCCGACGGTATCGCCGACCTTGTCTCGGTGGTACCTCCGTCCTTATCCGCTCTACAGCATCGGTGGTACCTCTCTTCTTGTCAACTTTGTGCGACGGTCCCTCCGTCTTTCTCCACCCCACCGAGCCGGATACTCTCGTCCTTGTCTACTCTACTAGCTGTTACCACCGCCCTCGTCGCATATTTCCATCCTTGTCTTCACGAGCAGAGCGTTTCACCCTCTTCGTCGGACTGCACCGACAATACTACTCTGAACTCAAGCAGGCGGTATCTCCATTCTCATCGTTCGCAAAGAAATGTCGCCGCTTTTCGTGTATCTACACACATCTTTCTAGTTACGCGGTGCAGCATTTTGTATTCATTCGAATGCGGAGTAACAAGGGTATGTCTACCTTTTTTTTCAGCAACCCCACTTTCCTTTTTTCATCCATCGCTTTTCTACACCCCGTATTTATACCATTGTCCTCGTCGAACCCTAACACTCTATCTATATCTTCTTTTTCTTCTCCCTCCCTTCCTTTCCTCCCTCTCTCTTTCTCCCCCACTCTCTTCTCTCTTTCTCTTATTTTATATCAGGGGTGGCTATTGCGTGGCAGCAAATTTCTCATACAATTCTTATGATGTAATAAAAAAATTTAATTTTGTATAGCCAGTTAGAATGTACATAGATTATACCACATATTTTTCTTTTTTGTATTATAAAATCTACATCTAAAAAATATGAAATAATAAACCAAAGTTAGTTTTTCCTATGTATAGGTACAGAGAGAAGGGATGAAAGAGAGGATAGGAAAGGAGAGAGGAATGGAAAGGAAAAATAAGATAAAGGCAAAGTATTAGGGTTCGATAAGGACAGTGTCGATTAGTGTAAATATAGAATATAAGAGAAGCGATGAGTAAAAAAGAAAGTAAGGGGACATTATAGAAGGGTAGATAAATTTTCTATTTTTTTTTTAAATATATGTATAGAAAAATTTTCTGTAAATGTGAATACTTTAACTTCTGTATGTATATTTGAAAAATAAAAATATATATATTTTAAAAACTAGAATATATATTTATATGTAGATTTGTTTTCTTTACACATTGTCCATATATTCATACTTATATAATATATAAGTAATATATGAGAAAGTATACAATTATTTTTTAGCAATTTGCAGGAATTTATAAAAAAATGTGTGTGTATAGGGAAGAAAAAAGGGAAAAGAGAGAAAGTGAGTAAAAAATTTCAATAAAAATGTGAATATTCTCAATGAAAATTCTTTAAGTAAATCTCAAGAATATTTCTTAAGAAATTTATACGTCTTTAATTTATCTATTTTAAAAGTACGCATCTTCAATTAGTGATTCCAGATTCTCTACAGTTTTTCCTGATTTTTTTTTAAATCTTACATCCTTCTCTTCCTTACATAAGTTCAATTTAAATAGGTTTCCTGTTATCACCTTCAGAGGTGAGTCTCATAAATAATTTAATTTTAATTACTATTGAATCCATTCAAATTGCCTTCGTCCTTCTAAAGTCGTTATCGTCCTCGTTCTTAGATCCTTTCCATTCCTCTCTCGAACTATCCATGCATTTACTCATCCTCCTCGTTTTCTTCCCTCGTTACGACTTGCATTCTCTCCTTCATTCCCATCTATTGAGCCAAGAAAGGCAATTTCACATATCTAAAATCAAATTCTTGCAATAATATTTATTATTAAAAATTCTATATTAATATTTGTAATAAGATCTTTTTCAAATCAGTCGAGCTAATTTTAATAATATGTATAAAACATTGTGCAATCTACTTTAAAATTAAAAAATTTTCATACGCGTCTCCTGAAATCTCTTCTGAATCTCACCCTTTTGCAAAGTTTCTATATGCGCTATTGCTTTAAATTCGATCTTCGTCATATTGGAATGTCCATCCTCTTCTCGTTCTTGTTGCACCGCGCCCTCTTCTCATACCTCGGTTCTCTACACGATTGCGCATGTGCGCTATTCACAGGGTGCGCAAGCAACACCCTGAAAGGGGTAGAAGCTCAGTCTCTTGCATCTAGCTAACAGTTAATTCTAGAACAAGTATGATTTACACAGATAAAGAGAGAAATTGATTATTTTTATGATTATTTTAGCAACAGATCAATAAAATCATTAAATCAAGTTTTTTAATTATTGAATTTTATTAATTGTGTACATTACATTTCTCTAGAAAACAATTCTCTTAAAAACAATTCTCTAGAAATTAAAAAGAATTCAGTTAAATTATTTAAATTATTAAAATACACTGTGAAAATGAATTGAATATTAACTGATAAAATCAATATAATTAATTATATACTTTTTATTTATTCTTAATAAATACGAATCTCATAAATGACTATCTTTTTAATCGACTTAATAATGTATGCAATCAAACATTTGCGGAATCACTTTTTAATTAATGATTAATGATTTTATTATAATTAATAATGATCGCAGTTTCCGTTACATTTAAAATTCTAATTTTTAACATTATATACAAATATTATTATATTATATGATCACATAATCTAAATATAATTTAAATGTGAGAAAAATGTTTTTAGTTAACTTTTACATGATGTAAAATGCGTTTAATCTTCTAAAACGATTTTGCGGAATGGAAGAGATAAAAGTGAAATAGAAGATTTAATATCGCCTTCGTGAAAATCTAGTGATCTCTAGAATTTGATATGCACGAGCTTAAACAACTACTCGTTTCTTGCTGTGTTTACTGTGTTTGCATTTATTTCACGACATTGCTGGCGTTATAAAATAGTTAAAATTGAAAATAGTTAAATTAAAATAGTTAAATTTAAATTTTAATCATCGGATTAAAAAATTTTTAATATAGATAAAAGATATTCTGTTAGATTATTTTATAATTATAATTTTAGCTTTAGAATAATAAGTTTTTAATTGTTTCAAAATTTGAAGAACTTTGCATAATTCAAATGTTTAATAAATGTAATTATAAAGTTGAAAAAAATAATTATAAAGTTAAAAAAAGAAAATTGAATAAAACACACATAGAAAAATAGTACTAACAATGAGACGTAAGATGTATATATAAGAATATTTATGTAGACACATAACTTTTCATTTACTAATACAAACAATTTATTATAAAATGCATTTATTTTAAACGTATAAGCAAAATACATGTAATTACACATGCATATTATAATTATTTTATCTTATAGTGATACACATAATGATGCATACAAAAATGATAAATGATAAAACACTAGCAAAATACAAAAAACATAATATAATGAAAACAAAAATACTTTGTTTTTAGTATATAAACACTATAAAGCTACTATGATTATTACTATGATTTAATCCATTTGTAAAACTAAATAAGTATCGTAATATTTATCGTGACATATTCAATTATTTATTTATATGGTGAAAAAACAAAATTGTTAGTAAATTTATATACTTGCTAAATGAGTTACAGAATTAAAGATGATTCCAAGAATATACATTAACAAAATTACTGATGTACTCTTTTCATTATTTATCATGTTTTGTGTGAACTTTTTTAAAATTTTTTAAAGATAATATTTTTTACAAGTAGAGAGAATTTCTAAAAATAAGTATCATATGATAATGATAATAATATGATGATAATATATTTTTCTAAGTAAAAGTAAAAAGATTTTATTATAAATTATTAATTATTAATTATATTTTATTTTTCACCATTTTTCATAAAAAGATTTTATTATAAATTATTAATTATTAATTTAATTTTTCACCATTTTTCACGTTTTAATTTCACCGAGACAATTTTTGTCTCATTTCTGATTTCTCATATTTGTTGTACAATGCTGTTTATTGTACAAAATTTGTTTGTAACCTTTTTTTTTAAAATGAAACAGTTAAATGTTTAAAAAATATATTTTCCATTAAAGAAAATTTATCATAGCTTCATCGTTAATCAACATAATCTACCTCATTTAGCGCGTATAAAATATTTAGCAAGAAGATTTAAATTAAAAATTCCAAGACTCATTATTATTATTTATATTTTCATCACCATCACCATTATTATCATCCTCAGCCTCTTCATCATCGCATTGGCACTCATCGCATTTATCCTCAACACGCATATTCTTCAAATGCAATTTTAAATATCCTGGAAGTGATTGAAAAGATTCTACCCTTAATATCGGCATGGGGTTTTCATCAAGGTAAACATTTATCAGTGACTTAATATTAATCAATGATATGTTGTCCAGTTCGGTGAAATTATTTCGTGCAAGATGCAGCTCTTGAATCGACAACGAATGTGTCCAATGCGCCGGAAGTTGTCTGAGTCGATTTCCGGAAAGATCCAAATATTTCAGGTTCTGAAGACTATAGAAAGCTCGTGTTTCAACGGTGGTTATAACATTGTTTGATAAATATAAATACTCTAAAGTCCTCAAGTGAGCGCAGAAAGTAGCAGAGAGAATTGCGCTGATGTGATTTCCAGACAAATCCAAAGTCTTTAGATAAAACATCGAGCAAACATCCGGTACGGTGGCAAGTATATTATTAGCCAAAGAGAGATTACTTATCATTACAGTATTATTAAAAGTGCCCTTGACCACATCGGAGATCTTGTTGCCTGAGAGATCTAACATTAACAGACGACTCGTGTCACTGAAGGCATCGGGCGATACTTCTGAGATCAGATTGTTGGCTAAAGACAAATTCTGTAATTTGACAGCGCCTTTCAAGGATATGGATGTGTCTTCGCATTTTTCAAAGCATATTTGGGTAATAACGTTATCGTCCATATTGAGTTCGTGTAGGTGCCTAAAATTAATAAACAAAATCAAAAAGAAGAAATAAATAGCATTAACAAGTGCAGTAACAATTATATCAATAGCAATAACAACAATGATAACAAGATAACAAAGATACAATACATAGAAACAATAAAATTTAGAGTAAAGTAACAATAAGCTTGAAAAATGACAAAAATAACATGAAATAGTACTGATAAGTTAACAATTAATCGTAATAGCAAGATTATGATAATAACAAAATGATAACAATATTAATAATAATAACAAAAGATAACAATATTAATAACAATATTAAAACTACTAATAATGACAGTAACAAAAATAGCAATGTCAATTGCTGTCCATTTCAAATCCAGTTTTTTATATTCTTTTTTATATTCTTTTATAAGCATAAAAAATTTTTAATTAAATAAAAGTGATAATTAAATAAAAAATAATCTTATATACATTTGTGTACCTGACTTTGCCTTGTTTAACTCGATCAATAGAATTTTTATTGAGGTAAAGATGAGTCAATGTGACCGGAATATTGTCGAAGACGACATCAGTGGAATTGATACTGTTATTGCTCAGGAGTAAATGAGTCAAGGTGGGCGTTGCTAAATAAAAAGGCATTTGAAAGTTCCCTAATTGACTATTGCACAGGTGCAGATATTTCAAATTTGAAAAAATTTCATGTTCTTTCAGGATATTTGGAACAGGGTTGTGAGAATCTCGGTTGTTGTCGATAATCAACACTTGCAGCTTAGCGGTTCCGACCAACGACAATAGTTTTTCTTTCGGGATTTTATTCCCAGAAAGGTCCAAATTCTGTAAGTGTTGCATATTACGGAAAGCGAATGGCGAAATATCGTTTATGTCATTGTTATCGAGACTAAGGCTAATGATGTCATGGCTGTTGATAAAGTCTCGACCGATTTTTTGAAGACCAACATTAGAGAAACTGAAGATGTGACTACTGTGACGAATGCAGGGATTTTGAGAAACCCAACCTCTTGGTGGAATAGTTGGATCTTGAATAGTTATGACCGGTGGCAACTCAGTTTTGTTCGGAATGTTTTTATATGGGAAGTTTTTATTGGAAAATGCATGCGACTTGAAATCAAAAGGGGGATATTGATTTCTGTACTCTTGAGTTTTCGCTAGGTACACAGTGATGAAAACGAAGAAAAGTGTGAGTTTGTTGCCTAGCGCCATCTAAAAAAAGAAAAATAAACAGACAAATTAA
This sequence comes from Crematogaster levior, assembly GCA_901521435.1. Taxonomy (NCBI): domain Eukaryota; kingdom Metazoa; phylum Arthropoda; class Insecta; order Hymenoptera; family Formicidae; genus Crematogaster; species Crematogaster levior. The sequence continues at coordinate 199,948 of CABEGB010000761.1, forward strand.
TATATTTAATATGTTTAAAAATAAGAAAAAAAATAAAAACTTTAATATATTTTTAATACTAATAATAAAATTAATTTATCAATAATAAACTAATATAAAATAAAAACAATGGGAATAATAATAGAACCATAAAATAATTTCTTAAGAAATTCGTACATAAATATTGGTAATAAGTTAAATTAAAATTAAAAAATAAAATGACAGTTATTATTAAATTTACATAACATTAATAATTATTAATATTATAAATTTATATATATATTATATGTATGTATTATATATTAAATATATAATACATATATATATATATATATATATATATATACATATTTTATATGTATTTATATATATTTACATGTTTCAAAAAACTAATTTAAAACTTTGCAGGTTCATAATATTCATTAATAAAGAAAACTACAACATTATATAAAATGTTAACATAAATCTACAAATCAAATCTTTCAAAATAAACAACATTTTTTTATTTTAATAATGTAAGTTACCTATTTGCAACTATTGATTGCTTATAATATAAAAATATGTACATAGGATTACGTACATTAAGATAATTATGCAAATAATTGCATGGAATTTTATTGTTTTTTTAATTATTTTAATTTTTTGAGAGGCTTCCTATGTTGTGTTATTCTTCGAAAATAAATAAAACAACGTTCAATAAATTCTATATGATTCTCTCAATAAATATTATAAAAGTTAATACTTTAAAAATAATTATTTAAATAGATTAAACAATCAGTAAATATTATTTAAAAAATAAATTTAAAAAATACATGCATATAAAAATTATATACATAAACATATAAAAGTATTATAAAAAAATTATTCACATTCATACTTTTACCTAAATTTCAATTATGAAAAGTAAAATAATTTCAGGATAAATTCTAGTAATTTGCTAGATACTTACCATTGATATTGGTTGTGCGGGTTTTTTCTTAGAGTTGTTAAGCGCTTGTTAAATACTTTTAACTCACAGATCAATTCACTTAAATGGCCTAACACCGTTTGTTATACGTAGGCAAACTTGTCTTCTTATATACTGAGAATGGTCTTCATGGGATCTGTCTTCGCGCAATAGCAGTGCTGTCTACATAACTTATCGTACCCATCAGTTGAAAGAAACACTTATATATGCATTTATATTATATTAAAGTCATTTAATTAAATCAATCCTAAATAGAATTCGAAAGATTATTATCATATTTAATGTAGTTAGTAGTATTAGCACACTCTTTTCAATTTCAAAAGATTCAATTTGATTGGTTTAATGTTTCTGCCCAGAGTTTAAATGTTAATTTACTCTTTGGCTAATATATACTGTTTATAATATATTTATAATTTATAAAAAAGAATGTATTACAGTACTTGATTCTCATAAAAAATATGTATGTATTTTATTTAATTATATAATATAATAACTGCACACGTATGCAGAAAAGAAGTTAAAAATTCTCGATATAAAACTTGGTTCTCATATTTTTAGTTTATTTGTTCTTTATTTGTTCTTTATATGATTCATTTTTTTATGATCTTTAATGCATATTTTATCAAACGTAACATATATGCATATTTTAAAAGAATAAAACATTTTCAATACAGGATAGTTTTGAAATTAAAAACTTTTTATATTTTGGAATTGATTCTAATGCACATACTAATATACATTTCTTTTTAAGAACATGTATTGTCTTTTAAAATAATTATATTTTTTAATCTTAGTTTTTTATTTTTTTACATACTATATCTTGTATATTTTTAGATATTATATTTCTGTATACTTTTTGTTTGTATTTGATTTTATTTTATATATTATAATATATTTTATATATTATAAAATATATTACGAACAACGTATTAAAATTTAAATTGTATTGTATAAAAAAATATAAAAAATAGGTGAAAGAATATATGTAAAATGTCGAAAATGGTAAAATTTATATGTGTATTTTTTTTATCCAGGATCAAAGATTATTGTCGTACTTTCCTGAGCACGGGTGATTAAAAAAGATATCTTATGCTGCAGGAATGATTTCTCATGAACTTCATGCATTCTTACGGCTAGTCTTACAGAATTATCATCCTATTTATCATCAACGCTCAATGAGATAAATAATCTGAACCATTTATGGCTTGGCGAGAAAAGTTCTTAGAAATGCAGACTCGATAAATTATAATTTTTAGCATTACAATAATAAAGTAAGACACAAGGTGTTGGAAGAATTGAACATAGTTTATAATAATATGATATATTTAATTTCTTTTGTATGAGTTCCGAACATTTTCAAAATGTTGTATTTAATATAAGTTTTAGTTTTTAACAAATAAGATTTTTCCATAAGCGTTTGTATGTGTCTTTTTAGTTTTAGTAGAACCAAAATGATTTCTACAAATTAAAACTAAAGTTCGTTCTTTTTTTAATTCAGCAGCATACTCAGCAGTTGCAAAGCTGTGGCGCGGTGTCAACTAACAGCTTAATGCAAAGGTTTTCATATTTATTCAGCGGAATTCATATATCTTATCATATTCATATATTTTACATCGTTGATTAAATTGATTTCAAATAAACGGATCAGTATTAAATATACTAAATAGTTTTTATTTTTTATAAAAATTATGAATATATATTGAACATGTTTGCAATGTATTTAGAAAAAAATATAATCGGTAACTTACGACTAAGAATTATGACGTAATACATTTTTGCATATGTAAAATAAATGTATAAAAATTAGAGATACTGTTATACATGTACATACAATATGTGGGATAATAAGTGCATGTTAAACAAACGCTTAATAATCAAAATAATAAAGTTGCAAAATACTTATCGGTACAATCATAGTGTTAAAATTGAATCATACAATATTATACTTAAACTAAGTATATCGTAATAAAATCGGGTAACGGTTCTATTTCTAAAGTTGTTATTTTAGTAAAAGTATTATTTTTTACAAATAAATATTGTAATGAAGTGATGGAGTATATTCCTATTTCAGAAATACTCGCAAACTGATTCGAATTTAAATTTAAATATTGCAGCTTTGTTAACGGCAACGCCCAGTCAATAGGCAAGTAACTTAAAAAATTTTCAGATAAATCTAAATATTCTAATATCTCAAGACCTGAAAATGTTGCCTTTTCAAGACGATGTATTTTGTTTCCTTTTAACGACAATTTATTCAAAGACAGTAAATATTGAAAACTATTAGGTCTTATATTTTCGATTATATTGTAACGCAATGATAATTCGTTAAGCCATTGCATATTATTAAACATAGGAATATATGGAAGTTCATTATAATCTAATAAAAGCACACGCAATGCTCGAAACATTTCGTAATTAACGCCAATCTCATTATTCTTGATGAAATTATTTCTTGATAAATCAAGTTCTTCTAAATACGGTGTATCAAGAAACCCCGCCTTTAGATTTGTGCAATTAGAAATTGACAAAGTTCGCAATTTTGTAGAAGTTATATTGAGTTTTTCAAGAGGATTTCCATCCAAATATAAAGACGTAATTTCTGCTAAGTTCTGTAGCGTCAAATTATGAAGATAATTGTTCTCTAAATGAAGAATGCGTAAAGATGTCGAAATTTTGTTAAAAAAATTTGGATCTAATTCCTCGGCGTTGATGTTAACTAAATCTAAACGTATTAACTTTGGGAAAGTTACATTAAAATCCCACAACAATGTAGAAATGTCATTTCCACTTAAATCTAAATATTCTAAATTTGGTAGTCTCATTTTGGTACTGTTGAAAATCATGTGTTTATATGTATGTTCCTCCGTTATTTCCTCAAAAGTTTCCACTTCTGTTTGTACGGTGTTGACTTCTTCCATTTCCTGATAGCTTAAATCCAATACTCGAAGATAAACATGTTGAATTTTATTATCCTCATAAAGATTAATGCTATTACGTGACAAGTTGAAACAAGACAAATATGTCACGTGATTCAAAATATTATGAGGAATTTTTTTCAAAAAATTATTGTGGAGAGACACGTGACGGATTGCGTCACTCCGAATAATGTCATTCTGAATAATTCGTAAATTCATGTCGTTTAAATTGAGAAATTCTACATTTTCACAATTTTGTATTTTCTCATTTTCGTCCTTAGTAATTTTTATATTGTATATTGTTTCATGTTCTTTAGAATTTATTGAAACACTCTTTATATTTGGTTGTATTTGTAAGCTGTACTTCTCACCAAAAAAAAGTGTTAGCAATACAAGTAGTATTAGCAATTTCATCTGTAAAAATAATAAGAAATAACGTGACATTACCGCAAGTTAATACATAGAATAGTTTAAAAAATTATACTTATTTTATCGTATAGGAAACTATATAAAAACTTTGTTGGTTAGAAACTTTTGTCAGTTTAACTTTTCCTTAGCAAAACTAATATATACTGTTTGTGCTTATAAAAATTAACTCTACTAATTGTTTAATATAAAAGATAAAATAAAAATTAAATCTTTAATAAAAAAAGATTTATTAAAACTTTGTTTCTCACTTTTTAATTCTAATCTTGCATTTTTTCAGCACTAAGAAAAATAATATAAGAAGTCACAAAAAAGATCTCTAGTATTATATCTAGTTTATAATCAACAATGTTATTTAAAATTGTTAAAATTACATTAATTAAAATGAATCACATATAACATATAAATAGAAATGTAATTGTCCGATAGATATTATTGAAACATAAATCATAGAAAAAAATCATCTTATACCATAACAAAATAAGTATCGCAATTGAATTGTTGCAGTTTTTAACTTGTAAAAAATTCTTTTTAATGAAATAAAAGTTAAATGAAAAATTAATTAAAATTGATTAAAATATCATATTAAATAAAATAATATATTTAACAGTATAATTATAATAATGATTAATAATAAAAACTACACAATAATAAATGTAATAGCAATGTTCTTTAATCATTTCTTCATAAGATATATAAAATTTACAGGTAAGTTTTTAAAAAATAATAAAAATATAGCATACCGTTGCTAATAGTTGCTTTATGAAGAATAATAATTTTGAAGAATAACTATTTTGGGATTATTAAAGTCTCACTGAGATGTTCTTTTCACAAAGACTGCGTTTTTGGGACTGCAGTCTGTATTTATATACCATCATGTAATTATTAAAAAAGCGTTTCCTATCATATTTTTATCACCCGGATGTTTTGAGCAGGATAAACACAAAGTTCATAGAAAACGATAGGTTTAGATATCTAACAAACGTATGTTTAATTTATCAAATAAATAGAAATCTTTTCCGCGTATGTATATATAAGCACGTAATGTGTAATGTACAAAAACCATAAAAAATTTATATTTAATAAAATTAATTAGAAAAGAAAGATTACACACTCAAAATCACAATATTCACAAAACTATTGTAATTATAAAACATTATTAGTTAACAAATCAATTAGTTGCTCAACAGATGTAGCTTAAATATATAATCTTCTAAGTGTCGATAAAAAGTCGATAAAAGTTTCTCGAAACAATAAATATCAATTTCTTCTGCGTTAAAATTCTCTTATTTATTTATTTTTTTCTATTCTATTTTATGTTCTTCTACTCTATTTAATTCTTTCTTTTACAAACCAAGACACTCCTTTCTCACATTGTTCTCTCATTATTATATGTTCTCACATTTATCATATAATCACATGAACAAAATGAGAAAGTGACATGAGAGACAGAAAATCACGATTTGTGAATGTATATGAAATAAAAGTACAACAAGTAATAAGTAAAGAAAAATTTTGAAATATATAAGTAGAAGCTACTTCGTGATGATCATAAAATAAACAAAATTTGTCACACTTTTAATTATTATAATTAAATTATGTTTTTTAAATTTTAAATTATCATGATATATATACTATATCTAACTTTTATTATTATTAATATATTTTAATAGTTTAATATTTTAATGTTAAAAATCTAATTATAATTAATATAAATGTATTTAACTTTTATTTGTTATTACTACATTTAAATATATGTAAAATATATGTTAAAATAATTAAAGTTTAAATTATAGTTTATAATTGTTAAATGTTTCTTTGAATTACAATCTTTATGCCAATCATTCTCAATGATTTTTTTTGTTATCATCAGTAGAAGGTTCTGCTTGATCACTGTGTATATGTCGAGTATTCGTAATTGAATTTTCATATCGATGCTTTATATGCTTCCAAAGTCTCTGTAATAAATAAATTAATTTCATTAATTATGATAACTTGATGACTTGATAATGAAAATCATCACATATAATTCAAGATATAAGTATAAAACAATATATTTTTATAATAAAGATATATAAGCTGGTCTTATAGAATAAAATTAAATCATAGTATTAAATCATAGTGATTTACTCGTGATTTGATCTATTATCATGATTTAATTATATTTTTGCTTATAATATATGTATATCAACATGTATCAACATACCCCTTCGTTCACAGACTCGTATATATAATCGCAAACCTGATCGTAAGCTCTCTCAAAGAACATCGCACTAATCACAACGCCAAGTGTAAACGTAGAGCTCCGTTTGCATACATAGCGGTAAAATAAGCATGCAGCCGTACTGAACATGATCGGAAATTATGGAAAATATTCCAAGACATGAAGTACATTGTAGATTGAAATAGCGATTGTCAAATTATTCATTCTCTTACCGTTTTCAGAGAAAAGAAACATATTCACATAATTTAAAATCATCTTAACATTCGAAACAATGTTTAAAAATTTTGTAATTAAACAATAAATTAAATAATAAATTTTCCTCAGAGAAAATTTCTATTTTTAAAAATTTACATCTATAATTTACACATATTTATATGTGTAAACTCGTATACATATTTAAGTAAGTGAAAAAAATATTGCTTTCTAAAAAATAAAATTTATTGTTTCATTATTGGTTATCAATGTTCAACTTTTACTTCCAATTATTTTAATTTAACTTGTTCTTTTTCTTTTTTCCTCTTCTAAAAATTTATTTGGAACTAGAATTAATAAAATAGCGAAGAGAATAGAATAAAAACAAAAGAAATTTTAATAAAATTCAATTTTAAATTAATCGTTAAATTAATTAATTTTTAAACTAATTAATCTTTTACTTTTTAAAAAATTAGAAATAAGTAAATCATTTTTACTAACACTTTTTAATTTTTTTATAATATACTTCCTTTGCTTACGTCAATTTAATAATAAGTTCATCCTGTTATTTTAGTTTCTCTTTATCTATTCCTAGGAAAAGATAGCACAAGTGATAAGCTGAATCATTCTGTTCTATTTTTAATTAACTTGCACAACTATTGCATTTGATTTGGGTTTTCATGCAATATATAAAACTATGATTATAAATAAAAAGATAATATTGTATTAATAATGTAGAAAAACCTTTTTATTTAATGTGTTATTCTCGAGAGAAAGTTAGCTTCAAAAATCGATCATATATTTTCATTTCTTGTCAATTAAATGGTTCCATATACCGTTAAAAAGTAAATTTAAAAATCATGTTTTAAAAATCTAATTTCATAAACTACATTAAATCTTCTAGCAATTTGTACTGTGGCGGTAATGTGAGCAGATAAAATACATTGTTGAATGTTTTAATTGCATATTTCTATTCTTAATTACAATATTGTACAAAAATATACAAGTAGATCCGGAATATATTGTAAATAAAAACAGTGATCACTTCTTAACAAGATGACAGGAAATATACAAAGCGTTTTTCTCATACAGCTAGGGGAGTGTGACACAAACGCATTAGTTTAAAGTTTTATTCTATACTACATAAATCTCACGTTCTCTCTGCGTCATCGCGATGCAAAGTTTTCGGAATTGAAGTTGGTACTTGCAACACTTTCCGTGATATCCTTATCTGTCCGGATACTGGATCTCGTCCGAAATATTTGACCTGTATTTCTTGACCGACTTCAAGTCCTAATGCGCTGGGATGATGGATTTTACGTTGGTCTAATTGAGAATTAGGTAATAATGCCGGTACCATGTTGGAATATAACGTCACCATCACTCCAGTTTCTCGAATTTCTACTATTCTCGCAGTATAAATAGCACCGAATTCCAAGATCGGCTCGTGACTCTTTTGTAAAATGTTTTCTATCATTTCCTTGGCTTCAGTCATGGCATCCTCATTTGGTGCAAATATTGAGTAGGTGTTTTCATCTTGTGGATATATCTGAGCGATATAAAAATAAATAACAATTATATCTCAATCTTATAATAATAACAGTAATAAGATTTTATTTTAAATTTAACGATGTCATCGCGTACGGAAACTTCTAGCATTCACGTTTTTAGATTGTGATAAAAATCTTACGTGCACTCCGGTTTCCAAAAATATCTTTTTTAGGTTCATCCCACCAATCCCGAGGAACCTTCCTCTTTGATGAATAGGAACCTCCAAGTTATCGACCACCGGCATCTTGTCTTTCTTAGTTTGTCGCGGTGCTCGTATCACTTTATTCATAATCTTAATTATTTCCAATTTAGCATTCACCGCGTGATGTATACACTCCATCATGATTTTTAATGGAACACCTGGTATCTTTATATCAGCCTGCATCGCGGTGAATCCTCGTTTGGTACCTGCTATTTTAAAATCCATGTCCCCGAGGTAATCTTCGATTCCCTGCGGTCAAAATCTTTTTATCAATAGTCAAAATCGCTGATTTTAATACTAATATTCAATTCCATAACAATTAAACTTTGACAACAGGTAACTTAGGATAAAATTGTATAAAGGCTTAACAGTTTGACATCCAAAGCATTACGCGATTAATCGTTCTGATCTTGAATTTTATAGATTTCAAAAGCTCTTAATCCTGTGTCAAATCTCCATTACCTTTGGATGAGAATAAAGGGAGTAACTTTAACATTTCAAATGGGAACTTATATAAAACCAATTATTTCAATAATTTGTATTAGGAAACAACTTTTGTCTAATATATTTTTTCTTACAACTGTTCACCTTCAAAAATTGCATGTTTAAAATTTAGAGAGATACTTGGATAGTATAACATGTAAACATATATAACATGTAAAACCGAGTTAATTAGTTGCCTAAATAGTGTAATGACTATGTAAATACGTACTAATATATCAGTCAATATTTTGTATTCCTCGATATTCATGGTTTCATTACATTTAGTTACAAGACCAATAGCCACGCCTGCTGTTGTCGAAGATATTGGTACACCTGCGTCGAGCAGTGCCAAACTTCCACCACAGACCGTAGCCATCGAGGAAGAACCTTTTTGTAGAATACAAAATATAAATTACTTATAAAATTTTTAGTACGGCATATCGTGGCCATATAAAGATGTTTATAACTGAACCAAATTTAAAATCATTCTGAGGTTGCCTTACCATTTGATTCTAAGACTTCGCTAGTCAGTCTTATAGTGAAGGGATAATCCTTTGGGAGAACCGGTCGTAAAGCTTTTTCAGCTAAAGCGCCGTGTCCCAATTCTCGGCGACCTACTCGACTTGCACGTCCCGTTTCATTGGTCGCGTAAGGCGGAAACTCGTAATGGAGAAAGAAGTTCTTTTCCTTCACGCCACTGTTACAAAAAAATTAAATTTCAGATATTTATTATATGTTAAGATTAAACAAGAAATTCAACATAAATGATCGACATCTGGCTGAAAAAGATCCGAATAAAAATCAAAAATAATAAATTGTGAATATTTAGCTATAAATAACTACAGTAAATATTGTATTGCAAACATTTATTGTCAATCAATATTCTTTCTTAGAAGATGCTAATTTTAATCCTTTATATCTTTAAGTCGAGATGTCCTTAGAATGATAAAATCTCGCACGATATTGTGACAATTGCAATGTCATAAAACAAAATAAATCAGTATAAAAGAAAAAATAATGTCAAAGTTTAATTCTTATGCTATTAATATACCTAATTAGCATTGAAATAGTATCCATCTTAAGTGCACTTTCCAAAGAGTCCAAAGTCACGGTACACATGACCTGGGTTTGACCTCTTTGAAACATAGCTGAACCATGAAGAGGGTTAAAGAGATCTACTTGACACGATATATCGCGTAAACCATTCACCGAGCGACCATCACACCTGCAAATTATCAATTCCTAACATCTCGGTTATCATTTGGAAGATTAACGATAACAAAATATCTCACAATATGAAAAAAATACCTGACATCCTTCTCTAAAATCAACGTTCTAAATACATCCTTGACAATTTTCCCAAAATTTTTTTCCACTAATTTAACATCCAAGTCCGCGTTATCGTTTCGCAATGTTTCAATAACGCTATTTTTAAGCTCGTTAACTGCGTTATCTCTCGACATCTTATCGTGCGTATGATTTAAAAATATATCTTGCAACTTTGTTTCCGAGAGTTCTTTCACGCTATTTTTTAGATTATCGTCTTGCTGTTGTTTGTCAGTTTCAACTTCTCTTTTGGTCTTACCACATGTTTTTTGCAAATTCGTTATCGCTGTCACAATGCCCTGGCATTCCTTGACGCCAAGCTTTAATGCTTTCTTTAAATTTGGCTCCAATATCTCATTGGCAGAGCCTTCTAACATGATGATTAGATTCTGCTTAGTCGCGGTGATAATGAGATTCAATGCACTATCTTGAATTTGACGCCTAGTAGGATTAATTATTATTTCATTATCGATCATTCCGAGCCTAACAGCGCCTACAGGACCATTCCATGGAATATCGGAAACGCTGAGGGCCGCGGAGGCACCATTAATGGCAATCACATCAGGGTCGTTTATGCCATCGATGGCTAACATGTTACACATTATCTGGGTATTAAAGTAGAACCCTTCTGGAAATAATGGCCTTATAGATCGATCAATGACCCTACTTGTAAGAATTTCGTGCTCACTCGGTCCAAGTTCTCTTCGTAAAAAGTTGGTTGGTATACGACCAGCTGCTGCCGCTTTTTGTCTATAGTCCACGACGAGTGGTAGAAACGAAGAGTTTGATAATTGATGTTCGCAGACTGCTGTGACCATAACAGAAGTATCTCCCAGAGACGCAACTGCACAGCCATCGGCGAAACGTGCGTATTTACCCGTAGAGAAGTGGAGTTGCTTGCTAAATAAATAAAAAATGTATCAATCAATCAATCAAGAACATACACAAATTAATTGAATAAAGTTATTTCTATCTCATAATTTCCACTTTTCAAATAAACAACAGACAAAAAATAAGGAACTTCTGGAGATAATAAAACTTCAGAAACTAGGAATAAAACCATCTTTTTCAGTTCATTTTAGGTAGACGATTCGCATAGTAATTTGAAACTTAATTACAAAGCTGCGAAATATTAATAGTTCCGAACTTGCAGTACATGTTTATCCTCTTGATTTTTGAGGAAGAAAAATCGACGTAAAGTTAATCAAAAATTTTTCTAACAAATAGAGTGATAAAAATGGGAAACTTATTACAAAACGTCTGAAATATAAAAGAATGAAAATATCTATGTCAACTGGAACTCTATCTACATAAATTTTATATGTAATATTTTTTTTCGAGCACATGCGGATATCTCGTGACTCGAAATACATGCGAACACTTGGTTTTAACAAAAATCAAAGACTATATGATGTCTAATAAAAAAATAACATAAGTCCTCTACATTTGATATCACATTTGACTTAAACTATAGGTTATGATGCACGAACGCGACAATCTCACCCGTCAGACAACGTGACAGTCTCCGTACCGGCATACTTGTCACTTGCGCTACTGAACTTGACATAACAAACTTTTTCACTTTTACGCAAATTTTTGTGCGTCAAGAATACTGATCTGCGGTATCTCGGTAACCTAAAACTCACAAATGCTATCATCTTCGGTAACAAATAAGCACGTGAGACTAGACCATAGATTTCTACGAATCACTGATAGCAGTATTTGAAGTAAAGCTGCCATATTTGAACGAAGGCAACGTATAGAGAGCGCTGCTGTCTTCCCGCTTGAAGTTGGTTTCCTCCAATCGGACGCATCACATCTAGATATCTGTAAATCACGACCGTTAGGTTCGCCAACATCGCCAACTTTGGAGTATACGTCTTTCTGTATACATTGCGATTCGTTTGCGTTACTCGAAATTTCCAAAAATTCTTGCACGAAATAAATGCACATTCGAGGAAAGAGAAAGCAAGGATTCTGAGGGCAAAAAGTGCAAACGATAGAAACAGATTTGTCGTACGCAGATCCGAGACGTTGGCGACCTCACATCGACGTCATATATAGATACGGAGGAAACCGAATGGGAAGTCAACGTTCAGCAAAAAAAAGACAGCTCAATGATTCTTTATCAGGATTGATTTCTACGCTTAGATCCAGCGAAAGAGGCAAGGACCAATCATATCAAGGAATCATTGAGCGCACACTAGAGCTGCTTTTTCTATTAAACACCAGCCCTAGAAAAAGCTTGAATACTGCGAACGTTTCAGAAAAAAAAACAGCGATGACTGATCACATCATTTCTATTGAAAGAAAAAAACGTTTTAGCGCACATTTTTCACATTGATATAAAAAGTTGAAGTCAAACAAATAAATCTTGAAGACTCAACTTTCATTGTTCATTGACAGTTTGATTAGATTCTTCATTGAATCGAATTTTAAATTGAATTTAACGTATAGCGGTATTTCAGCGGTATTTAAGCTCATGCCATTGTTATGTAAATTGTCAAAGTTACTTTACTTTTAATATATTTTTATCTTATTTTTTTATTTAATTTAATCTTTTCCATTTTTACTCTATTTTTCTTACCTTCTTTCCAATATTTCAGGAACCAATAATGTGTAGAGAATTATTTATTTTGCTCTGCGATTTATTTATTGCACTTCCGACGTGCCGTGTAATGTGACAGAAACAACGTGGCCGAAAACAATGGGGACGCAGCTCTTCCTTTCTTTCTATGAGATCTTTTATATATAAATTGCGCGAATGCGGTTTCACTTTCTCGTTCTGTCTCGTCATTTCGCCCAAGCCGAGATGCGTTCTCGTCAACGTATTTTGTTCATTTCTGGCGAATGTATGTCGGAAAATGTCTGTATATCTGCGACACGTAATGTCTGATTTGTCAACTTGTAACGAATGGTGAGTGATTAATCTGTCCATTAGATCTCTATCGAATTATCTTTAAGATACAATTCGAATATTATTAAAAATGTTAAATATAATCAGGCTCGTATTAAACAAGTACAGAAGTTTAAGGGCAATAACGAGCAAATTTTAAGATGTTGAAGTACCACAATAAAGTGCAGCATAATTTGCTGAAAACATTTTATTCTTATGGTACGTTTCGACTTTCACAGAAGTCCTCTTCAGCCAATGAGTAAAAAACAAATTGTCAAGAAAAACCAAAATACAAGGTAATGTGTGTACATATGGGTATAGTAGAAATATGAAAAACAATGGATAAAATTGCGAAATTAGAGAACTACAGAGATCGTGGTCATATTCGAGAGCATTGTATTATATTGACAAGTGTATTAAAACTACAGTTTATATTTTATTTATTCTATCCATTGTTTTTCATATTTCTCCTTATTATATTTTTATTATTGAATGCGGACCATCTCGTTTCATTACAATTATACATTTAACTTTATTATGAATTACTGTTGATTTCAAAGTAGAGTGTTCATATGTATACATATTATTCGCGATATCTTGTATTTTGGTTTTCTTTAGTTTTTAATTTATATTGGCTGAAGAGGACTTCTGTGAAAGTCAAAACGTGCCATGAGAATAGTGTTTTTAACAAATTACATGCTGTATTTCAATATCCTCAAAATTTGCTCGTTATTGCCCTTAAACTTCTTTATTTGATCATTAGAAATCTCCGGTTACACGTTTATAGACCCTGTAAACGTGGCATCCTGCAACATCGAGTAACAACGTAAACCAGAACAGTGGATTATCGTCTTGGCGATTATATCATTATATCGACCGCATTTCTCTCAGCTCGTACGAGTAGAATTATTCGCTCTCGAAAGTTGTCGCCTCGTTTGAGTGTGTGAACAAGAGAGAGAAGAGAGAGAGAGAGAGATTTGAATCACGCCTCGGTTCCCTCGGTTTCTTTCCTCGAGCAATCTGATCGCTAATTATGATATGCTCAACTATTCACACACAGCTCTCCATGCGACGAAATTCTTTTACCGAGGAAGAAAGTCCTCCGAATTCAAATAATTCTGCGAAAGCTTTGTCTTCTTGGCAAAGTGAGAGAAAGTCTCTCACCTTCTTCCTTTTTAATCAATTCGCTACGCTAATTTTTTTACTGCGACTCTCGAACGGATTGTAAGGATTTCTTTCGATCGATTTCCATTCGAGCCACTCGCGAAACGAAAGGAAAATCTCATTTGCTCGTTTATTTTCATTGTAATTCCAACTTATTCGAAATCGATATGCGAGAATCGCGATTTGAGATCTTGGAGAGTTATAATTTAAAGGATTCGGAGATCGTTCTCGTCAAGTTCCAGATTCTAACAATATCTAAGAATCAATTATTGAAACTTTCAGATACGATTTATAATAAGTAAAAAAATCAATAAATCACATAGTTAAAAAAATGTAAATTTTTAAATAATTTTAAAAATGAAAATTTATCATGTCGAAAATAAGTTATTAATCATGATAAACATGAAATCACTCTTCCTCATATTTTAGAACGGGATATTTTCAAAGTCGAAATCTTATCTCGTCGTCATCTTCACTCATTAAAATTTCCATCGAGATTCCATTCTGTAAATTATGATCTTAAATCGCGCCTCATGTTCTTCAACATCTGCTAGACCACATCACTCGCTTTTCCCCTCTCCCGCGCTATTCAACGATCACTTTCTTCGAGATCGCTTCGTACCGAAGGATCCGTTCTTGGCGTCGCACTAATCCTACTCGAGGATCGATTGGCTTCGCCGAGGCCAGTCAGGCTATGCGGATCCATAGATCATAGTGATCGGTGTGGTGATCCAGCGCGGATATTCTTGATTTCGCTGGTGATGTATCGTCTGCGCGGTGATCTTCTTATCCTGCTGGTAGTTGTAGCAGAGGTCCAGGGTGCCATGATAAGAATCATCCGAGAGGATCATTTTAGTAAGTAATTCCTCATCATGATTTTCCGTGCAATATCTTATCAGAAAGCTTTCTTTTTTCTCTTCAGTGTAGTTAGGATTATTATAATTTTGATAATTTTTGTTTAATATTTAATTTTTTTAATTTATAATTTCTGGATTGTGATTAATTTTATACTTTTACTATTTTATGTACTCTGCATGTCTGGGATAGTCGGAGTTTTCGAATTGTGAATTTCTAGCATTTGGAAATTAATATGTCTTTTATATTTTGTTTAAAATTTAATTTTTGGAGTAGTATAAGTTGGGATTTTTTTTTAGATCTCTGCATATGTGTATATTATATATGTGTATGAAATTCGCATGTATCACGCGATAAAAAAATCAAATATATTTCAGAGATATTTATTTTAAAGAATCTTTGCAATTATTCCATCATAACTGCAACATTCTATTATAATCATTCTGGATGTATTTAATAGATACTTATTGATCACTTACGAATCAGTCCTACTTGCTGAGCATCCTCGATGGGACAGGCGTCCCTTCAATTGTTGCCATATTTGGCATAGAGTTCATATTTCGCGATTTCAATATGGAAGCATTAAACAAATGTAAACGGCTTCCGATAACAGAATGCGGATGTCCAGCAGCGTCACAGCGGCAGCCACGATCGATCGTCTCGCCGGAGGTCCAGCTGAAGGATGGCGTCTCGTTGTCAACGACCACCATCACCACCGGCCGCATCTTCAACGGCAAGCCGAGCAGAAGGGGCGCGTGGCCTTGGCAGGTGTCCCTTCAGTTGTTGCACCCGAAGCTGGGTTTTATCGGTCACTGGTGCGGCGGGGTGCTGATCGATCCCAAGTGGGTGATCACCGCCGCACACTGCATTCACAAGTGAGTTTGATATTTCTACAGAATGATAGATTTCTCCGGGAAGTTACTTCGCCGTTCCGTTCCACGAGAAACGTGTCGAATTTTAATCTTCTTAAAACTCTTCAAACTCTTACTATTTTTTTTTTTTAAGTAAGCTTTTCTTAATTTCTTTTTTTCTCTCTTAAACTTTCAGTTAAGTCAGCATACTCTTAATCGTAACTCTAATTAAATGAATGCTCATTCATATTTAAGCGATATTCTTGGTTCATATCGAATTTTTTTTTAGTATTTATCTTATGCTTCGTATTCTCAAGTGGATATTTACTTCAGCGAATTATTCAACTTACCTATCGGCGCGCTATGGACGGCGGTGGTCGGCGAGTGGGAATTGGACTCGGGAGGACGTGGATCCGCACGCTTGCCCGTCGAGAAAGTGATCCTTCACGAGAGATTCAATAATTACGTGCACGACATAGGTGAGTCCTTGAATGCCTCTGAAATGGGACGGAAAATATTCGACAAAACTCGGTTTCACCAACCTAATTTCATCAATTCTATCTTTTACTATAAAGCTTATTCTCCCTAATTAATTCTTAAGTCGGAGAATTCTCGCAAGTCACAAGTACTTGGAGAGAGTCTTGAAAATAATCTCGCTATTACAGCCTTAATGAAACTCGCAAGACCAGCACCTTTGTCCAAGGTCGTTCGCACCATCTGTCTTCCCGGTCCCGGGCAGGATGTCAGCGAAGGACAATGCGTGACCTCCGGCTGGGGCCGATACGGCCCATCGCCTTCACTCTCTACCGCTCTTTTAGAGGCCAGTGTCCCACTTCTAAATCTGGAAGAGTGCCTACAAGCCTACGGCACCTCGGTACCCATCAGGAAAGGTCACCTCTGCGCCGGTCAGATCGACGGTTCCTCCGGAAGCTGTGTGGTAAATTGTTATCTTTCTAGAAAAATTAAATTTGTAAAATTTCTTGAAAATGTGGCTACGTAGAAAATAATCGGTGCCCCTAAAAATTGTTGTTAAAAGTCCTAGATTTTTTTATTTAAAATCACATACGATGAAACGTTTTCATTGAATAATGGCACAGGAAACTTGATTCACTCTGTATAATTAATTGATACAAATGGGCGAGCGTATTAATACGTGTACCGGCTACTGAAAGTAAAATAAATCGCTCGCGGATACGTTTTATTATCTGAAAGTGTCGATTTGTTGTTAATTACATCGCTCGTGCACTTTCCCATAATAAAATCGATCGCACGATCAGCGACGCTCGCGAAGTTTTGTATATTCAAGAATTTCTTATCGATTCGAAATAAAGTATTTTCGAATTTCAAATATACATTAGAAGCGTATTTTTCTAAAAATCGACGATATTTTAAGATAAAATCTTTGACGTTTGACTGTTGTTTATATACTTGACACTTATTTTTTGCCTTAGAAGATATGTTCGATTAAAAATATTAAAAGTTCTTGATACTGCGGTCTTTGAAAATAAGAAAGTAAGTAAATAAAAGACTGTTATAGTATCAAATAATTAATTATGATATCAAAATTTGATCGCCTAATAAATACGCAGCGATTTCATGTACTCCAACATAACTGAATTTTATCTTTTGGTTTGTCCTGATCCTCAGGGTGACTCCGGAGGACCTCTGCAGTGTCGTCGTACTGACGGCGTTTGGCAGCTGGTCGGTGTCACGTCGTTCGGATCCGGTTGTGCCAGACCGGGCTACCCGGATGTGTACACTAAGATACAGCATTATTTATATTGGATCAATAAGACAATCGATGCCAACAATGACGATGAGCGACGATGAAATTCGCTCTTGTAAATACCAATGATGTAAATATGCTATTGTACAGTATGCCAGTTTCTTGCATTTGTATATATAATGTATCTCACCTGCGTTGTATATTGTACACCAATTTGTTAATTGCACATAGAAATCATTTATATTTATTTTATAACTTAGAAATGTTGTGTGTATATGTTATGTGCGCTCTTTCTATTATATTATCGCATGATTTAAAATTTTAATATTTAATTTATACAAAATATTTAATATTTTTCTTATTATTTATTTATATATACATTATTTATATAATAAAAGAAAGGAATGAAAGAGTTTTTACACGATTAATTAAAAGCAGTATGTGATATAAAAATTTATGTGATAAAATTATTTTATAATGCGATAATATAATAGAAAATTCCATTTTTACACAAGGTGTATCATAAAATCTGATCTCCGTTTTTACGTGGCATTTCATGTAGAATTACATTTGTTACATTTGTTACGTTGTACATTTGCGCTGTTTGTTAATACACATTTAGAAAAGGAAAGTTTTAAGTACACGAATAAAAATTCAATAAAAACAAACATAAATTAAAAATTTATAAAATAATATTATCAAATATATATATATATATAGGTCACACGTTGTGCGAATCCGATAAAGATAATAAACGGGCTATAGAAAGTTGAAAACACTACGACTTATGACGTGCAAGAGCTTTTTATACAGTTGCTTATAATAATTATTTTATTTACAGATTGTAATCACATAAGTATTTGCAAATGATCTAGTCGATTAAACGTCGAAATCAAAATAAATAAGATATGATAGATCCCAAGGATCGTAAAGATTCTTTCCGGTACATTGGCCGTGGTCTGTTTCAAAACTTTCACGGTTATTCATTCAACCGGAAAAGATGAGACGATCTCGTTTTAAATCGCTTAAATTATGTCGGAGAAACATGAATTTCTATCTCGCTCGAAATTATGTGACTTGTCGAATGTAGGGAAATTCCTGGAATTAGACATCATAACTAAAATCTCGCTTAAAATTTCCCATCCTCTGTGAGATACATCCGTGATTATTTTACAGCTTTATATTCGTATCGAGAGAGTCACAAATAAATTATGACTATTTGTTCTGCCAGATACGCATACAATGCTTTAATAACGCAATACATAATGGTACGCGATGATATTAATTATTATTAGACTCGATGGAGTTGAATATTGATTCACGAAGGAGATACGTGACACTGTGAGAGCAGTAATTCGATTACCAAGTTTAATTAGCCTCAATTATTAATTACAGGTGCGCAGCGTTTCGTGCGTGTATCGCGTTCTGTTGTGAGAACGTTGCATATCCTGATAATTCCTAAAGCAAATAATTCAAATGACAAAGCGCAGTATGCTATGTGCTAAAGATGTTTCCAAAGACATTTCTGCGAAGGTGCATCTCCTGATAATTTATGAATAGTTGATTTGTATATGTCAAATAACCAAACAACGGTAAATAAATGTAGGATATGTGCTACAATATACGCAGACATATTCTCGTAATATTCTAAAATGTACTTAACGCTCCACTGCATAATTTTTTTGTCACTTTTCTTTGCACACGCAGACTAATAAAACTAGGCGTTTTTATAATAGAGAGGAATAAATGGTAGAATAAAAATAGACTTGTGTCTACGATAGATTACAATTTAAGATACAATGGCGTTTTGATAGATACGCAACATAGTTACGCAACAGCAGAAGTGGCTACTCAGGATCGAAATCCTTATATAAATGTAGATATCCTCCGTATCCGTTCTCTCATGTCAAATAGCTTTTCTTTCTAACTTTCAAGACGCATCTCCCACATACATTTCTACTCGCTCTGATATAATACAATGGAGGAACAAGACCAAGCCACGTGTGTTGAATAAAATGCATCAGAAACTAGTTGCGTCCTACGTCACGTTGCGTTACGCTCATTTTTACATACTTTATTAAAAGAAATTATGTATTGAAATCTCTCTCTTTCTCTTTCAATATAAAATAGAGTCTTTCAATACTATTAATTAATAAAATAATATTATAAAATGTGTGTTAATAATACACGCGAAAATGAACGCAAACATCTCGGAATTTCTTTTAAAAATTTTCATTTTCCCACCGAATTCTTTTCTGATTACCCATTAACGGGACTATTAATGGGTGAAAGAAACGAGTTCCGTAAAGGGAGAAAGGAATGTCAAACGGAGAATCTGAGAAATATTTTGTACATCGTAGATGTCAGAATCTCGATTTAAAAATTAGAATTTTAAAAACTCCAAATGAACAATTAAAAGATTGTTCGAAATTGTACTCAAAATTTACGCGCTTTAGATCACGGTGCGTTTAAATTATCGATAGATTAATCTCGTTATGTTGTCTCGAAAGTTCGTAATTTTTTAAATTTCGAACACTGCGATATCTCGAATTTTTAACTGCGATATTTTAAGGAACAATGAGTGATTGATCATTATCGATCACGATTATCGATTACGATTGAATCATCGACTGCGCGCGCAGTTCGCGTGCATCTTTCCCGCCTGTGCTCGCTATCGTATTTAGATCGAGCAGTATACTTTTATCACACGGAAGAAAGTGAGAGAGAAACCTGGTCGATGAGAGAAAAGAAGGAAAATAGGATAGCGTGTTGAGTTCGGTTGAGAGAAGATGGCGCCATACTCAAGTCGTCTCTAACTAAAACATCTCGCGCACGTGACTTTCCCATTCTTTTCGTTGAAAAGCAAAAAGAAAATAATAATATTCGCGTGTAAGAAGCATATAGAAAAGTGCACATACATGCGGGCTTGCATGCCATTATAAAGTCTGCGTGTTTATTAAACTAAACGAAACTTTTACTTATCAACCGTTTGGTATTGTATAAAATTAGTTTTTCTAGGTGAAGCCATTCAAGGACATTTTGATCATTTATATTTGTAAAACGTTTTAATCAAGAAATTAAGTAATCAAATTAAAAATCTAAAAAAGTCAGAAATAAATATATATAATTCTATTTAATCTCTCTATTATATATTTCTATTTAATAAAAAGAATTTTGAATCTCAAATCAACAGATCTATCATTTTTTATTTGCACCCCCCCCCCCCTAACATCTATGATACATCTCGTATCCAAAATGACGTAACATAGTCAAACGTGGCAGGGAGAGAGAAAACAATTTTCTCAGGTACAACAAGCGACGAACGAGGTCTCCGGAGATCTCGCGCAGCCAGGAGACAGATTCCTTGATTCCTTCTCTCGCCCAGAGACGCGAGAGACGCTCGCTGCCTCCGACATGCGCACGAGTATCCATAGTCGGCACGACCGTGCTGAGGGAGGCGAAACGCGACGCGAGGCGAGTTTGGGCTTTAAAATGGCCACTCCTGGTGCCGCGCGTGCAACGCGAGGCAACATTCCGCAGTCACGTCGCTACCGATCCGGTGTATTCGCGCGGATCCCGCGAACTTAGGGGCCCCCCGTGGTAAAAGTTTCGTCGGTTCCCGCCGACACGGTGTCGTCCCTGGAGAATCGCGATCGCGAGGAAAGCAGCAGCGGCAGAGAGTAGCGTGGGCGAGCGAGGCCCTCGGCGTCGCGACATCAGTGACGTCTTCACGACGCGGTGACACTCGGCCGCGCGCCCCCGATCTACGATCGCGTGGTTCGATCCTGAGCGTGCCCCGCGTTACGCGCGAGATTCGCCGAGAGGGATCCTGCTGCTTGTGGTGACAGGGGAGTCATCGGCGACGCTCTCGTGGTGCCTCAGTGACCTCTCGGTAATGTCACGGTGCACTCTGGTGCACTCTCTCTTTTTTCTTCCTCCTCCTTTCTTCGCCATACATATTTCCTGAATGTGAGATCTCGCGATCGCGGGCGGGGAGCGCCGCAACGAGACCGTCGCTCTGGCGCTTCCGCGACGCTCCTGTTGACGCCCCGCGTAATGTCGCCTTCGGAAAGGGGATCTCGACGGGTGTGTGCACTCTCGATGGGTTCGAATTCCCGGCGCGTCGCGAAGTGACGCTTTAAACGGCTCGGTCGCGAATAAACGTCGAGATTTCCGTGTGAGAGGGACCCGAAGTTGTCTGAAATTACACTGGCTTTGGTTCCTCATTGTTATTATTATTATTTTTTTTATCCCTCGCGGAAGCGATACGCCGATGATACGCGTAGATAGGCGACCTCCCATCGATCGCGGTCTACACTAACCCTTCTGAAATTCATGGAATGTATATATAGTATACAGTGTGTTACAGTAAAAACATGAAATTAGTAAACGCGTATAATTGCTTTATTAAGTGAGGCAGAACTACTGATATCTTTATAATATATTGTGTTAAAATAAAAGGATTAATATTTTTGTTTACAATATATTCTCTTCTAATTTAGCAAGAATTCACACGAGCAGCAATTTAAAAAAAATCACATTCTATGAAATAAGAATACTTGTTTTTTTAAATATCTTCGATAATTATTTTACTAATTTTTGCGATAAACATTTATTAATATTTATGGTAGTATTTGACATATTAATATTTACTTTATTGTATAAGATTGTATTATATTTTTCTTTCTTCGTCTCGGTTAAATAAAGTTAAATTTCACGCGTTTAATTTAATTAACAAAACATTTGTTAACGAGATATGCAGTCTGAAAAGAGTTTATATCAATTGGCACGCCTTTATTAAACATAAGTTGCTAAAATGTGCCTGCTGATGAATGAGTGTTTATTAATAATATAATTGACATGTTTGTTTTCATTGTTTATTTTCTCCAAAATCTTCGACAAATGTAATTTTATTCCTTATTTATTGCAACATATTTTTATCGTATATTTCATAGATAGGTACCCCCATGCATATCTCACTCAATAAGTATGAAATTATAATCATAGTTAATTAACAGTCAACTATGATTATAATCATATCTAAATTATATCCAAAAACGGGGCTGCAAGTAGATGTTCTTTAATCATTCTACCCCGCTAATTAAATGGATTGTATTTAACAATTCAATTAGGAAATTATTGTCATTCGTGCAACAGTCTTCTCTTTAATTAAATTTTAATTAATTAAACCTTCTCAACTCTTCGTTTATCTTGTTTATCTTTGTTTGTGAAATTAACACTTCACATTTATGACTAATAAATCCATAGATAATAATATTGATCGTTACAATAAAAAAGATTAATTCAAAAACAAGATTTCTATATTAATAATTGTAATGTGTTGTAAATTCTATTTTAGTAAATAGCTTTCCTAAGGACTTGATAAGATCAGCAGCATGAGTAGGAACAACGCAAGTAATATATCGTTAGCAACCCCGCCAGCGATCCACGTTGGACCTATCGTCACACCATCCAACGAAACCATTTCCATCGTGATACCGTTATCAGCACAGTTGACCACAATGGCTAGTCAGAAGATCAATAAGAATTGTAAGGATTGCGGCAAGGACGCGAAACGACCAGTCCCAACTGCCAATCCCGCTCGAAGGTAAACAGGGACGCAATTTTCCATAGATTCTTCCTGCAACCTATGAATACTAGATTCTTTCGATCTGCGAAAACATACACATGTTATGCATATGTTGATTTGGATACAACTTTACTTTCGATGAAAGGATATTTTAGAAGTTCAATTTTGCTGACTCTCAATTTCTCAAAATAAAGTTTTCAGATTCTTTACATTATTAAATCCTTTCAATATTCTTAGCAACTCCAGACAATTTTTCATTAAAAGTTCAATTTCCATTTCTATTCTTCCAATAAATTTTATCATGAATGCTATTGAATAATGTTGCGATATTTAAGAGTTTAGGATTGAAGAACTTAAATATATATTTTCTTTCTTTTCCCAGTCCAAGGAAAGATAGAACAAAAGGCTGTCCATTTCCCACATGTGCGCGGTATGGACGAGCATTCTCCAGAGCGCACGATTTGAAGCGACATATAGCTCGGCACACGGTGCGTAAAGAAAAGCTGCAGCAAACTAACGAACAGAAGGTCGATATCGATACAAATACAGCGAGCGACGCGACTTTACGAGGCGCTCTTCTGCGCGGTACGGAAGACAAGGGCAGATATCCCTGTCCGCGATGTAAGAAGAGGTACAACGATGAAGATAAGCTGAAGGCTCACTTAGCCTCACATGGCAAAGTATGTCTATTCTTTAAATTTTTTAACACTTGCATCTCTTAATCTCGAAGAATACATCACTGGAATAATCTCTATATATCTCTCTCTTTGTACATAATTGAAGCAGTAGAAAAAGAATTGAAATAATCCACAATTTTTAGCAAAAGAATAAGAGTGAGACATTCATTTCGTATCAAATTTGTTATATGTTTCTCAATGTGCATGTAAATAATTATGTGTGTTATTTGTCTAGACAACGCCAAAGAACAGTCTCTTGAAGCATGAGGAGCATAGGAATACACTGCAGAGTCAAATGATCATAGATAAATCCTCAACAACAAAAAATTCTACTGAGGACGACTTTCTTCTTGAAGAGATGCTATTGTTAAAGAAAGATCCTCGAAGGACAGATAAGAACGACTCGAAGATCAGGTGCGATTACTGTTCAAAGACTTTCAAAACTAAATGGACTCTGAGCTCGCATGTGGCCGCTCATGAGGGCCGTTTCCAGTTTGACTGCGGTCAGTGCGGTAAGAAATTTGTTAGAAAGAGTCACTATGAGGGTCATATGCGCTCTCATGAAGCCGCCAGACCGTACGCCTGCGACCAGTGTGGTAAAACGTTCAAGGAGCTCAAGCATCGTCGCGAACACACCAAGAGAAAGCATCCGAATCAGAGCGCAATACAGAGTTTGTTAGATAGCATTGGGCCCTGCGCGGCCGAAGAAACGAACATTGATCAGACCAAATTCACATTGTTAATGCCAGTAAATTTTGGCACATAAGGATCGAAGAGACCTTTGTCATCTAGAAAGATTACTATGGATCCTTCATGTTCAACTAAGAATTTAATTCCTTGAAAACTTTCGGATTAACTATTCCAGATTTTTTGAAACGTATCCTTGAACTTTTGGAACTTTTGGTACCTTTGCTTTTTGAAACTTTGGATATTCGATTCTTTGACATTTATTCGTTGTTTAGAAGATGGAATTCTTGAAACTTTGAATGCTTGGAAAATGGAATCCTTACTTTAGATCCTTTAAAATTTTGACTTAAGAAATAGAATCTTTCTAAAAATGGAATATTTATGTTTGACTTTCTTGAAAATTAGAATTTTTAATTACTTGGAATTTTAAATTTATTTTCAAATTTATTCAAAATTTATAAAATTTTTTGTTAAATTTCATAAATTATATACACATATATATTTAGATCTTTGAGTCTCTTTTTAATCTTCGAAATTCTGAAGATTCTAATTTACATTGAGGTTCTTACGATTCCAGTGTATCTCAACGACCGGCAAGTACTGTTCAAATGACATCATCCAACTTTTTCAGGTTGAATAACAAACAAAAACTTAATTGACTTTAATAATTAACAAATCAAAATCATATGAACATTATGCTAATTATATTCAATTTATTATACTTTACGACAAATATTAAAAAATAAATGTTATAAAAGCCAGAGATCTTGTATTTATTTTATTCCGTGATCTCCACATCTACATTTATTTTACTGATTAAAAGAGATATATCAGAAAATATACTAGAAGAATTATATATTAATCATCTTTTCATAAACAAATTTTAAAAATAATAAAATCAAGACATTTCTATGAAGATAAAGAGATGATTAATCAAAGAAAGAATATTTTAAAGATAATTAGAATTATTGTGATTGTTATTAGGATATTGCAAATAGATCTAAGTACATAGAAATTTAAAGGAACATTTGAAAAAATTAGCATATTTTTGTATCATATAGAAAGATGTATGTATTCAGTTTCATATTTCCGATCATGGTTTATCACTTGTCTTCACGCTGAAGCTATCATCGTAATGGTAAAATTATAAGATTCTTGTGTTTCGCGCAAATTAGAGAGTTCTCATTCATGTGAAGTCTTGCAAAATTTCTGAGAATTCCTGTATCATAACCAAAAAAATCCCATCGATCGTGATCGACACATAATCTTCATGATTGATCGGTTGTGATTGCTCGCGACTCATGAGCGAGAACGATTAAATCCGAAGCCAAATGAGCGCGAAACGCCTGAGAGTATCCTCACGATGCAAACAGAGCGCACAAGAACACGAGCGATGCATGTTGGACATTTTACCACCGGAAATCATCGGAATCATTCTGAAAATGTTACCGTTGCACGACGTTGCCTGCATCGTTCGTTTAGTCTCCAGGTAGATCTCTACCGATCTTATTGCAAAAAAGCTATTTTAAAATTTCTGAAAGAATTTTACCAGAATCATCTGCGTTTACAATTATCGAAATATGTGTAAATAAAAGACCTAGAATGTGAGTTTAATTATTGAACGTTTAGGAAATAAATTTTTTTTATCTATAGATTTTTTAGTATTATTCATTTAGTGATTGATATTTTATCAATTTGTATATTGATAGATCTCATACAAGTAATTTTTGAATTGTTACAAACCTCTCATTGTTGTGATCCTAAATCTGTTGTAAAATTTTGCTGTAAAATCTTAATTTAATGTTTAGAAACCGAGGTTTTTTTTAGAACTCTGAGATTGAACTTAAAACCTTCAAAAGATAATTTTTGGATTTCATTGCTTTCCTGAAAACTTTGTAAATGTTATTTATATATCCTAAAATGCCTCTCTTTCTCTTTAGCTCTCTTTATTCTAAAGATTCACATTCCTATAAAAGTATAGAATCCAAATAACGATATCCATTTTCTCACCTCTTCCTTGATCCTTCTTGAATAGACGTTGCTCCGACATTGCTGCCACAGTATTGAACACCGAATTTCTAATAGCTGGTACCAAACTTGAGATCGCAATAAAGCGTGCGAAAGATCTCTTGAACACTGTGAAAACTGACGCAGAGTTAATTGAGTACAACAAAATTTTCAACGCACTGGAACTGATTCGGTCCCAATATCGGATGTTGAAAGCGGTCACGTGGCGATACACCCGTCCAAGGTTTCTAAATTCCTTAGTCTCAAATCTCTAATATAGTAGCAGTAATAGTAACAATAAAAATAAAAACACATTAAACAGATATATATTCTAATGTTAGGTCATTGCTGTAAAATTTGTATTAAGATTGAATTAGTTCAATTTAAATCTGTTTGTCATCAAACTTAAAAAATGGCTCATGTTTAATTTTTTTTTTTACATCCTCATGCTTTAAAAATATACGCTCTTATTTACATTTTCTGTAAGTTAAATATCGAAAAAATACCGTATCTTCTCTAGTCTAAATATTTTTTTGCAATTTCTGAAATTAGGGATTTAAAACATATCTTTCACACATTATTATTTTATATATATTTTACAAGATGAACTATTTAATATTAATCTATCATTTAATATTAATGCATTAATCAATCTATTTTTATTCAAATTCTTCTCCGATTTGAAATATATTTTATACTAAATATTAATTTTAAGAGAACTATTAATATTATATAAATATATGTATAAATAAAAAGGGATCAATATACAACACCCCCTTGTTTATTTCATTCACGTTGAAAAGATCGTGCGGTTTACCCGTACTCTCGTGCTTCTACGGCGGTAGGATCCTCGATAATATCAATGACCTACTGCAGACGTTCTTTAAATGCCGAAACACGCGTGTCCTTACATCTATCTGCAGTTACATCGAGCTGCAGTTCTTCGTGCGCTGTTGCGAGAATTTCATGGACCACTTCGAGAGAGTCACCGAACGCAGAATAAATAGGTAATATGTTCTCTTCTTTTCACCATTTCTCTCATCAGGGCAATAAATAGAATGATTACGACTATTTATTAACGATCGACTAATAAATCAACAATCATCAAATAGTTATCGTTTAAGTTCGTTTAATCATCGATCAGTTAATCGTTAGTAGTTCTGGGCTGGTCTCGGGATGTAAAATCATCGATGTGTTGGATTGTTTGGAGGAGGGTCGGCAAATGTTATCATTCAAGATTTCGTCGAAGTCAAACAACCCCGTGGTAAGGGATCAATATTCTTCAAGAGAATGCGATATTCATCGATAAACTTAAGAAATGAACCGTTTTGAATATATGAAAATCATTTCGATTACTATTTGAAGCTAATAAATTTTTAAATAATTTGAAGTTTTGAACAAAACGGTTCGTATCTTGAGTTCATTAATGAATATCGCATATACATATGTGACTCATAAGTTCACCTATTCCAGGTCAACATGCATCTCAAATATGTCTTAAAACGAACATGGTTCACATGCTTGCAAGTGCCTAATGAAAGCAATGAGCATAGCTGGCGGGACAAACAGCGATATATGTATCTGAGATTACGCCGACTGGTCAACAACTACAACAAACATCTGTTCCATACATTGCATTATGAGCGCACGTTCATTCCTCCCATGACGGTTCGTAAAACTTAATACAATTGCTGAACAGTTGCTCAGACAACCAAAATCTAACAAAAGACTTTGCAGACTTAAGTTATTGGTTATTACACAGACGATGTCCACTAATTTATCGAAAACTTATCCGATACGTAGTACAAAAGACATATTTTTCTACTAATTGAGATTCCTCGTCTTCAGTCACCACTGCCAGCAGCATCCACATATTCGGGGTTCGGCGAATACGGGGGACAGTTCTTCTACTACGGTAACATGAACAAGTACGCTTACGAGAATAAATTCAAGCACACAAGGCCTAGTAATGTGGGGAATACCGACGGTGAACTTGAAGAGGAAACCAATAGGCCTTGTTTCGACCTAGTCATTGGAGTTCAATTAAGGCAATTCAACAAGAATAAAACAATTATTTGTAAAGATCACTGTAGTTGCTAAAGTTGCGGAATCTTTCCAATTCCTTTCGATGAACAATTTGTTTAAAAGCCTTCTGACCTTTTCCCCCTTACAATTGTTTTGAAACTACTAGAAATAAAATTTTTTTCAAGTTCTTAAAAGTAAAATCCTTTCTATAAGCCTCCATATCACAAGAAAATGTCTGAGATTGAAAGAGGTAGTATTAAAAACAATCTCTTTTCTTCGTTCGACATTATAAAATAATTTAATAATAATCATTTAATAACGATAATTATAATTTTCTCTTTCTACTATTATATAATTGATATAATAATCATTTAATATTACTAAAATAATAGAGCAAATTAGATAAAATAGAGCAATTAACAATTGTTCAACGAATGGCTTCTCGATTAAATTTCTAAAGCATTCTTCTCGTAAATAATAAAATTTAACAAAGAGACTGTTTATTAATAGTGATTTTATCGATTATTCAGATGTTCACCAGAATTGGCGCCATTAGCGGCAAGGATAAATCTGAAAACTGACAATCTTGAAAACTGCGATGTGGATTCACACCACGAATTGTACCTGAAATTAAATATAAAATGCGCGATATCCAAGACCAATAGATTGCCAGATAGTTTTACCTGGAAAGTACATAGCTCTCGAAAAAACCGTTTGCAAAGTTGAATTATACATATATATGTATAATATATATATACATACATGTATCTTATGTCTAATATACAATAATATTTAGCGACTAGATCAATTTTTATCGTTAATTATTGTAACTGAAGATGAAACAAATGCGATCTGCACATTTTTATTCTAACGCATTTCAAATAAATTATTAAAGACTCCGTCTCTAATAATTTATTAGATAAAAATGGTAGAAAAACTTAATTTATTCCGATATATTGCATAGTAAAAATTTCTTGCTTCTGAAAATCATAATTCAATAATATAAGAAAATAACTGTGGTAAAGGAGAATAGGAATTATCTCAAATCTATATAAACGCAACAAAAGTAAGATACATTTAAAATCATGATTGGAAGATGTATTTATTTACACGAGTAGTACTGTTTTAAATAGCGAACTGAATGTTTTTAATTTGCGGATACTGTTATACTGGCCACTTCATCTTCTGCTTGAGGCTGCCACGTGGCAGTGTTCAATTTCTTAGAACGTTTTTCCAGGATACCGTAGGCGAAATGATTAAGCAGAATACCTTTAGGCAGGGCAATACCCTGGAAGCGATACAGACCGTCCACAGGCCCATCTGTAAGTCTGTGCACTGCCGATACAGTAACGCGTCCTATCAAGCCGCTATTACCCACCATCGGACCTTTGCTAATGTCCACATGATCTCCTAGGCGATACAATGTTATTTTGTCGTTGTCGCTGTCTTTGATGATATTGGGTATCTGCTGGGATTTAAAAGGATTATCCTGAAAGCAGAGATATGATCAAATCCTTCTCAAGTAATTCTAAGAAATAGAATTTGAGTTTCATAAAAAAATATCCAACAGTCCAGTTTTATTTATCAAGCAATCTCGTAATAAAAATTGATTGGGATTTAAAGTGTTAAAGTGTAAAAATTTATAGAACCATAAAAAGTTCAAAAATTTATTTAATGTTATCTTGTAAATTTAGAATAATGTAACATTATAGAAATAATTATTCCAACAATTTATTCCAATAATTATTTCTATATCCAAATAATTATTCCATAACATGAATACATAAACGTGATAGGTGTAAGTTCCATATAGAAATTTAAATATCTGAT
This sequence comes from Crematogaster levior, assembly GCA_901521435.1. Taxonomy (NCBI): domain Eukaryota; kingdom Metazoa; phylum Arthropoda; class Insecta; order Hymenoptera; family Formicidae; genus Crematogaster; species Crematogaster levior. The sequence continues at coordinate 230,521 of CABEGB010000761.1, forward strand.
TTGACTAAGAGCATTGCGTTTTATAATTAATTGCTAATTTTATTCCATTTCTACCTGAAACATGTCCAGCGCAACACTGTACGGCACTTCCAACCTTTCCAATAACAATTCGCTATTTGAGAATTTGACAAACAGTGCAGACATGGCACGTAATTCAGAATCAGTTGGCTGCCAGTCGGGTAGATCGATAAATACATCATATGTAAAGCTGCCGGAGGTGATCGCAGGGATGGGAAAGCTGTGTAAGTGTACATTTATGTGGTCCTTGAACGCACTGTCCGCCACAGCACCCAGGATCAATGAACAAGTCCGCCAGAAAGCATAGTTAACCGTACGTATCCATGGGCTTTGCATGGTCACCAGTTGCAATTCGCAGTCACCTGTAAATGGTCTATGCATGTCCCAAACTTGACCATCCACTGAGGCAATAGCAGACATCTTGGCGACGCCTTCGGAAATGTGCCTGGCACAGTCATATGGTGTAGAGATGTTTCGATTCATCACCATTACAATCTCATCTTCCACCGATTTGTACTTCACCTCTATCTTCTCAATCCTACCCAGTTCCGATTGTTGCCTTAGCTTCTCTTTGTCGAAAAGCTGGCTCCTCCGTTTCCTCGCTTCTGCTTTGGACAGCGTACCAGCGTGTCTCAACGACATAATTTGTGCAGGTAGCCTCAAGTAGCCACTTGCACAGAATCTCTTGCATCTATACAATAGATTATTCTTAATTAATAGACAGAACTAAATGGAAATTTGTAATATATTATGGTATTATAATCTTTTGGTATCATTTTATTATAAAATATGTATCTTAAAAATCTTATATTATGATATTAAATAATATAAGCATTTTTTAAATAAGTATTCTTTGTAACTTGTAATTTGGAAACTGCTGAGAACTCTTATTACAAAATATATTTAATACTTTATTGACCTCTTCTTAAGTCTTCTTAAGTCATTTTTGTTGTATTTTCTTATATGTAATTTGATAGCTACTAGGACGAATTTAATAACACACAAGACTTATTCAAATTAAAAAAAATTAAAAAAAAATTAAAAATAAACTTATTATTAATTCTACAGTTTGTAATAAATATCGAATTAACTCTCAGAAATCAATTTATCTATTAAACTATTTCATAAAATTCTTAAGATTAACCAGTTTCTTAGCAGAATGCAACTATAAGTACGAACCTTAAAACGCTTTCAGTTTCTAAAATTGATACTTACTATCAAAGAAGATATTACTTAAATATCTAAAATATTCATAAGAAATATTCATAAGAAAATTAAATAAATTTAAATAAAAGTACATACCCGTGGAACATGGTGAGGTTAGGACTGTAAGCTAGACTTGGTAGGTTTCGTGCAACCTGACGTGTGCATTTATCTATTTAGAAAACATCGAAACAATTTTTCTACGTGTGTGGCAATTACTGCAATGTATCCTTTAATCCCAACTTTTACTAACTATAATATGCACCACTGATAAAACGTGTATTTATCTCCCACTCTCTCTATATAACTAACTCCCGTCTAATTTCTCCAATTAACCTATAAGCCGAAATTGATCAATCACAGTCGAGTATTCTTCTCACACTTTGACTGTGATTGGTCGAGTCCGAGCTCAGTTTAAGCCGTAAGAAATTGACTAATCACAGGCCCACCTTTAGGTGATTCCTGAAAACGAAACGCCCTCTGTGGACATAAAAAACATGGACATGAACTACAAAGCCAATGTCCACGAATGTTTTCAGTGGGTACATAAAATGTGCACAATTTCTGGTTGTGTTCCGTGCTATGTACACGAAATGCTAATTCGAATTCTGTAACACACAAGCGTTTATGCAAGTATTTGTATAATGAGAAAGAAAGAGAGAGAAATAAATTATCCAATAAAAAGTTAATTATCTCTATAGAGGCCCTCCACCACCCCCGCCGATTTCAATCAGCGGTCCTCTTTTCTTTGAATAAAAAATTTTTAATATTTTTTATCCTTTAAACTTTACTATTTTTTATTATAAATTTATTTTATATCAAAATATAATTTATTTTATATAATATTGTACAAATATAATCCAGAAGTTGTTATTACATAATGTATGTATAAATTTTACGTTATTACATAATAGATAAATTTACTAACACCTTTTTTATCTGCTTACGTAAGATAAAAATATATATAATGAATTCTGTAATCATAAATTGATAAATGAAAATATGATCTATCATATTTTCATTTATCAATTTTATAAATTTTATCACATATCTTTTCTCAATATACGAGCACAAATATATTTAGTAAAATTCATATTATCATACGTATTTCGTCGATTTCGCATAAGTTAAATCACTAATATAATAATTTGACTTACTAAATCCAGATAAACGCTAATGTCGAACAGATCTTTGATATGTATATCTCTAATTATATTAGAATGTAAATAATTCGATAAATATTTTCAAAAATAAATGACATTTATCTGGACATAGCATCACATAAATTTCACATTTATGATATATTTACATTATATATAAAATTACATAATATAAACACTTGCTATGCTGTATATAAATTTTTAGCTACATACATTTTACAAAATATAATACCGAGAAGGCTAAAAATTTAAAAATAATTTTAAACGTTATTAAATGGTATTCCCCCATCCCTACCCGTATCCCTACCTATCCGTTATTACTACGTTATTCATTTTCCGTATCCCTACCTATACCCGATTTTTATATAGTTTTCATTTACTCCTACCTATCTCTAGCAAAGGACCGCGAATATCCGAAAATTAGAAGAGTGCGCGAATTTGGTTTAAATGGTTAGAGAATTTTATACGGGGAGTTTTAATTTTATTATTTAAATCGCGGAATTTAATTCAAGACGGACTTTCCGTCTCTGATTACGTACAATCGCACGTATGCAAGAAAATCTTATGACTTTACCTTCTCATATTTTGATTGGTGTTATACACCAACCTACCTTATAAGATTCTCTTCGTCTTCTTTCTTCTGGCCAAATTGGTCCTACCTTTCGTTGTTCCTGGCCATAGCCTGGCTTCATAAAGCCAGAAATCGACAGCAAGGAGAAATACTCCTTTTACTGCCGACAATCGTTGACAATAAGCGTAAAATTTCACGCTTTTGCATGATACGCGAAACACGAACGCGTCGCGAAGGGGCCATTAATTAAATCAATTAAGTATCAAGTTGACAGTTAAAAACAACAATAATTCTATTATATATAAAATACAAATTTTACATTTATTTTTAACTTGCTTTTACATATATCATAGTAAATATTATAAAATAGACTAGAAACAAAATTTTGAGTTTGGAAAAATCTCTACGTGGACAGTATATTTTTTTATTCAAAAAAATTTGATTGTAAGTATTATCTGAACTTTATATTTAACTATATGCAATATAATTTTTAAGATATAAATAACAAAATTTAATTTAAAAATGAATGAAAATTACTAGACGCGTCATTCGATGGAATCTAAGGCCATATAATGGAATATGTGCGTATTTTCATCGATTCGAACGATTTGTTGCCGAGTTTTATTACAAAAGCATGCAAATATGATAAATTTAAATAAATGACGTGAGATCTGAGAGAGATAAATTTCTTTTATTGTAAGAATCAACTAATTAATTTCTTTTATTATAAAAATCAATATTAGAATCAATATAAGAATCGATAAGATATCTCTTTATATTTCGTATTTGTTAAAATTATTTTAAAATCAAATATTTTTAAGTGTAATATTTTGTAAGTAAAATATTTTAAGTGTAATATTTGAAAGTCTACAGTCTACAACAATATAAAGAGTTTCATGTCTTTTCGAAACATTTCAATCTCACGTCATATTGCATGACTTTATTCAACATAAAGTCAATTTCTCAATTAAAAATACATGGATAGGTTACAAAAAATTAGGATAAAATCGATGTCTTGTTAAAATAAATTTTAGTAATAATAATTATTATCGCATTTTCTATAAAATAAATTGCTTAATAAGGCCAAAATTTTTCTAACTTTTTTAATCCACGCTTGTATTAATACGTAATAAAAATCTATAGATCTATATTTTGCATCCTTGCATCGATTTATACAATATTTAATCTTGGCTAAATGTGGGGAAGGAACAAATGGATATAAATAAAATATCCATCCTAACTAATAGTTTCATAATTTTTTCTTATCTATTGACATTTCTCTTTTTATTGTACCTACAATATCTTATTTTATTGTTCTCCTACTCAAAAAAAAAAAAAAAATTTCTTTATAAGGAAATTTAAATAAAAACTTATATTTAAAAAAAATTATTTTTATATTAACTATAAAAACATATTTACTTTACTTTTTATTTTTTCTCTATATTTCTAAAATATTTACTATAATAATTATAAGTGAATTAATCTAATAAAAAGTTGAAAAATGTAATTTCGTACTTTGTGCTAATTTAAATTCGCGAAATAAAATGTTTCGTTATATATTTATTTAATTTAAAATTTATTTAAAAAACTATTTTAATTGCAGAACACGGCAGTTTATCGATTAAGAATGATGAGCTCTTTGTGT